>JBAMJV010012868.1:0-29827 GCA_037951105.1 Echinarachnius parma
CTTTAGCTTGGCACGAGTTGGCAATAACCAACGAGTGACTGATGAATCATTTAAAAAAGGGTAGTGAAATTGTGATATATCTCATTAAACGATGGGGGAGGATGGAAAACAACACATCAATATTTAAAAATAGTGATTATATGGAATAGTTCTAAGACCAAATATATCCTTCTCTCATAGAGAAAAAAAGACGGACAAAATTAAGAATTATACTATGAAGATTATTTGAGATTACTCTTTAAGTTCTGATTCTAATTTACATGGGGGGGGGGGGGGGGTGGGGTGTGAGAGAGATAAGAGGAATATATAGTATGCAATGACTTAAGTTAAGGATGGGAGGGGAGGCAGAAAGGGTCTATTTACAAATCATAGCTATTTAAAAAAGATAGACAACTGCATAAGAGATGATATCTTATCATATAAGGCGCTAAATAAATCAAACCTATTATTATTATTATAATTATTATGTTTTAGTAAGGATATGACTGTGTTAGAATTTATTCTTGGTGTGGGGGTTAGGGGGTTGGTTGGCTTGTTGTACATTGCGTTGTAGTGCAGATCAACAATGTTCTTATTGTCTATTAGATGCAAATGTAATTGAAATGAACCCAAACATTTCCTTGGTGGTTATCTCTGTTTGATAGCAAAAATTATATTTTTTATTTGTGTGATCAATGTAATTTTTTTTTCTCTTTCTTTCAACTTTTCTTTCAAGGTAATTGTTAAAACGTAACAATAATATTATTTTTGTTTTTGTGACCAATGCAATCAATTTTGTTGGCACTTTACTTTCAAGATAATCATTCAAATTTATTTTGCATTGATGTTGATTGCTTCAAATTCATAAACAAATATCTTATTTAATATTATTATCTTTATTTCATCATAAATGATCTTTGGTGTGCAGGAGAGGGACAAGTTTGCCCCCAAAATCCACCTTCTGGAGACCGTGGAGGAACTAAAGAAATTCAACGCCAGGAGGAAACTGAAGGTAAGAACCTTTTAGATTTGGAACAAATTATAGGCCGTAATATATGAATATATGAAATTATATTCCACATACTAAGAATCTTGCTCTACGATTGGTCAAAAGTTAATCACGTGATGAAATATAGTTTTGCCCATTCGTTACACTCTGTAGATATCTTGGGTGAAAGTGCGTTGCACTCACTAGATAAAAAGTACTATCTACACTCCGCGGTTGCATTGAATTGAATACCATGTACAATAAGTGGCGCGATAACTCTATGCGCGCGGTTGCATTGAATTGCTATCCCAGAGTCGAGAGTGTGTATTCAAATTCCGCACTATTCAGCAGACCATACATAGAAGTATGACTCCAACACTGCCGTTGTATTGTAGGTATGGTACCCGGGTACGGTAGGTCTGCTTCATTTAATACAGGATTTGAATAGCCACACACTGCACGGTCAATTCAATGCAACCGCGGATGTGTGACTTGTGTGTGTGTTGCGCGAATTACAAATGTAATGCGTACTTTGCACTGTATGTATCGTACACCGCTTGCCATGACTCTGACGTTTAGACTTTAGAACGTTGACTTATGAACTGTTTTAGTGTTTCATCATCATTGATTACAATTTTCTTGGAGTATGACTTGGAGTTGGAGTTCACTTTCATTTTATATTGGAATAGCCATTGTTGGTAAGTAGATCAAAGTCTAGTACCGGTAACTGTAGTGTTACTGTTACTGTTAGTGTTAGAACTAGGCCTAGACCTAGACATTAAAAGCAGTTTAAGTTGCCTTTCTCGTAGACCTAGCTACCAGTGAAATGTTTCCAATGTAGAATATAAAGCAAATAATCACCTTTTGGTTTCAGGCAATGGCAAACCATCACTTCCTCGGCAATCTGAATGTATACGCTATCTTTCCTCAGCTTCGCTTCGGAAAGATAGCTACATCCAGATTGCCTCGGAAGTGATAGATTGTGCCATTGTCTTCACCAACGGTAATTATTTGCTTACTATTCATTCCTGCCAGTTATTCAAAACCCTTCTTTGGTGTACTATAAGCAGTGAAAGTTACAGAATGGAATAATTTAGTCAGGCAGGTTAACCTATCAGGCATGTGAGACTTCCTCGTTTCCGCGGAATTCCACGTTTTTGAAATCTAAAATCACGTAATAATCGCGGAATTCCGCGATTTTATTGTTAAAAAAGAAAGAAAAAAAAGATTTTTTAAAAATTTATTTTTTTAATATATTTTTTTTACTTTACTTTATTAAATGTATAGAGACAACATTTAAACGTAAATCTGACCAAATCTTAACGAGTAATTTTGGAAGAATTATGAAAAATGGGTCGAGAATGCATTTAATAAAAAAAAACGTCAAGGCCTGGACCCCAGCCGCAATGGACTTTGTGCTTGCAATGTGCACTTCCCGCACACTTGTGCAATTATGCTGCGACTTTCCTCTTTTTTTTTCTTACCCCACTCACATGCCTGCCTATTGGCTGCAAGATAGTAAAATCTTCATAGACTTAATACATAGTGTACCAGAGTTCATTACTCCATGGGTTAACTGGTGTTGGTAAAGTAGGTCTTTTTGAGAGTTTGACATTCAATTTAATAATAATAATGATAATATCAACAGCAACAACAACTGTCTTGTAGAGGGCCCCTTTGGTATGCAGGAAGTGAAAGTAACATTTTGCACCTGGGTTGACTGAAATGTACAATCAGGAATGATACTAGGATGACATTTAGATGCCTGTTTACTGTTCTTTGTGAATTCCAATTCAATGACAGTAGATTACTAGTTAATTAATAACATAACTAATTAAAAACAACAATACAAAGCTGTCAATCAATTTGCAATGTGCTTCTGTGGTATGCAGGAAGTGCAATTTACATTTTGCACCTGGGTTGACTGAAATGTACCATCATGAATGATACTAGGATGACATTTACATAGTCTGCTTATAGTCCAGTCAATCTAGCAAATATTAGGGGGTAACCTCGGCAAAATTGCAGCACTGATTTTTTTTCGGAATTCTGTTCAGGAAACTCCCCTTAACAACCAAAAAAAAGTCCTAAGAAATCGAAGCTGCGGAAAGTGGTTTAATTTGCATTATAAAGATAATTAGCAATTTTGCATAATTATGAAATAAGGTCAGGGGTCATTTTCTATCTAGGAATAGTACGCTAGTAATTAAAACAAATATTGTAAGGTATTTTGGGCAAGGAATCGTATTTCCGGTGCTCGTTTGCGAGTGCCATATGGAGAAAACCCTGAAATCCAAGATGGCTGCTTCCTAATTTGCAATATTTATGAATATTATTGGTTTTCAATTGGCTACAGCCTCTAATAAGCAATAATTATAGTGTTTTTTTTCTTTAATCATGTTCTAAATGTATATCAAAGATACTTCAGCTTGGTTGCCTCCTTGGTAACCTCTTGCAATGCATATAATTAGCTTAATTTTATTATTTACCTAATTTGCATATTCCCCCAAATTGAGTATATTGGGAACCCGGAAAATAAAAATGTCGTGAAATACCACTTTTCCAAGGTTTTTGGGGGCAGGAAATCCATTTATGATACTTAATTCGACATATCACCTTGGCAACCCACATAAATCCAAGATGGCCGTCTTTGGCATTTTAAAGGAGATAATGCTATTTGCCACTTTAACGGCATTTTTTTTAGAGCATAATTTATTCACTGTTAGCACATTGCTATTTAAGTTTTCCGATTGCTAATTCGAATAATTGAGAGTCCAAAAATTATAATATTGTTCTAATATAACCAAAAGAATGAAGCTGTGTATCATTACATGTGAAATGTGGGGAGCAGCCATCTTGCCATCTTGGATTGAAGAAGGTTGCCATGGTGCTATATGGAAAATAAGTATAAAAAATGGACTTGTTGCCCCCCAAAACCTTGGAAAAGTGGTATAACTTGTAATTTTTACTTTCCGGGCTCCCAATATACTCAATTTGGGGGAATATTCAAATTAGGTAAATAACCCAATTATGCAAATTATATGCATTGATAGAGGTTTCCAAGGTGGCAACTAATCTGAAATAGCTTCACTACATATTTAGAACATGAATGAAAAATAATAATCCGGAATGATGGCTCATTAGAGGCTGTAACCACTTAAAACCAATAATATTCATAAATATGCAAATTAGGGGCAGCCATCTTATTTTTTAGGGCGTTGCCTATACGACACATGCACATGAGCACCGTTAATGGATGCCTTGCCCTAAATTACCCTAGTATAATCGTTTTTATCAATATTGTGCTATTCCTAGATAGAAAATGACCCCTCACCGCATTTCAGAAATATGCAAATTAGCTTATATTTATAATGGAAATTAAACCACTTTCCGTAGCTTCGATTTCTTAGGACTTTTATTATGTTGTTCAGTGAAGTTTCCTGAACAGAATTCCGAAGAAAATTCCCATGTTGCAATTTTGCCGAGGTCAAGACCCTATAGATATTGACTGGACTATAGATGTGTTCGTTGAACTTGGTACAAATTGATTACCATTCTTTAGCCTATAGTTTTCATTCATTTGTAAATGCAAAGTTACATAAAAACTAAAATTATCAGCAACCGTTTCAATAGCTCATTTGAGTATTATGCAAAGCACTTTAATTACAGGCCTTCTGTTTTGGTAGGATGTCTAACAAAAATACTTGGTACTACTGACCTGAAAAATATAGGTGTTATCGTTTGTATTCACTCAACAAGTCCGTTTTTTGATAAAAATGTGCAATATTTTACTATTTTTGTGGACATTAATTTACATATTATGCAAATTATATGCAAATTATTAAGTTGAACTGATATACGTGTCACCGTGTGTTATGGTATATTGGCTTTTGATACTAGATGTGCACACTATTCTGGCTATGATAGTGCATCTAGATTTTAAGCAATACATAACTTCATATTGATCCAATCAAACTATAGCTCATTTGCATATTATGCAAAGTACTTTCATGCTAACGTTTCGATTGAGTGCCACCCTAACCTGTTTCATATCTGAACTTAAAAATATAAAGGCTTTATCATTTGCATCCACTCAATTAAACCTAACCCTAGGTCTATTTTGTTCAACAATATGGAATATTTTATTTTTTGGGGAACCTAATTTGCATATTATGCAAATTATGTAGTCATTACAAGTACGGGTATGCGTTCATCGTGTACCTTATAATACTAATATTGGGTTGCCATACTTTTCTGGCATCAATATAGTATATAAATATTTTTTAACAATTAATTTAATATTTTTACCTTTAAACAATACCTAATTTGCATATTATGCAAATTAAACCACTTTCCGCAACTTTGATTCCTTGGGACTTTTTTTTGGTTGTTAACCCTAATCCCACTGGGTTATTTTGGTCACTTGAGTCCACTGGGGGGGGGGGGGGGGGCTGTTTTGGCCCCCCCCTCAAATCTCGGCAACGAATGGACCGATCGACTTGAAAATTGGCACACACGTAAAACAAGTCAAGTAGAATAAGAATATGAAAAAAAAACAAAATTGGACCATTATTTTTTTTTGAATAATAAATTAAAATTTTGAATATGCAAATTTTTGACGAATTTGGGAAAAAATTGGGATTTTCATCTAAAATCAAAAGAAATTACAGGATTTCTTCAGGTTTTCTGTAAAAATACTTTCAAATGATGTTATTCATCATATCCATGTTTTTTATGGTGATAAAATATATCACTAATTTGCATAAATATGCAAATTAGTATTCCCGGATTTATCCACATTGTTTTCATTCTTATGTATTTTATTGTTTTTTTGTTGTTGTTTTTTTGTTTTTTTTAGAAGAATTTATCTCTGAAGTGTATGAATTCAACTAATAACAAAGAAATAATCCAAATTATAATTCAAAGTAACAATTATAACAGATTTGGAGTTTACATGGCATCGGATATAGGAATTACATAGAAACCTGTACAAAAATTACATTTTTTTGTGACGGACGAGCAATTATCGACCTCTAAAATCAGTTCTACAGGTCCGACCGGGGTGAATTATATATCAAAACATGCGGGAGACTTGAGAGAAAATAGTCATGAAGTTTGAACGTGAAATTTCAAACGGTCTAGATGCACGTCGAAAAAAACGACAGGGGGGGGGGCCAAAAAGGCCCCCCCCCCCAGTGGGATTAGGGTTAAGGGGAGTTTCCTGAACAGAATTCCGAAAAAAAATCCCGTGTTGCAATTTTGCTGAGGTCAAGGCCATATATTGACTGGACTATTACTGGTTTTTGTGAATTCTAATTCAATCAACATAATTACTTAATTAAAGTGATCCATTAACTCATTTTCCCAAAAAAATAAACTTTTAGTCTTCAGTCATATACCAATTTCATTGTAAGATTTTTGAGAATGAGATGTTAGAATTTCATTGGAAAAGAATAAAGTTTACCTTGTGAAAACAGAGAAAATCAATGTCTGATTTGATCCTGATGGTTCGCGTGAAGTATCCGAATTCAGATATTCTTGACTACGGTCGGGCACCGTCTATAGATGCTCATAAATTCAATCTTAAGTATATCCATGATTATGGAGATATTTGAAAAATAAAAACCCATTTCATTCTTCTGTTACCATATAGCCAAACAACAAAATACAAGAGAAGTGTGGAAGCTCCAAGTGAGTTTGGTTGAAATTGTACAAAGTTAATTGATCGCTTTAATGAAATTGATTTACAAAAACACCAACAAGACAACAACAACAAAACTGCCAACCATCTTGTAATGAAACACTCTGGTATGCAATGCAGGATGTGAAACATACATTCCTCACCAGGCTGGGTGAAATTTACAATCTGGAATGCAAATGAGATGAAATTTACAGGATTGTAAATTCACTTCTTTGTGAATTCCAAAATCAACCATACAGTAGGTCAAAGTCAATGAAATTATAGCACATTAAATGCAAATGGGAACCGTTGAATCCGGAATAAGGTATCACAAGGTTGTCACGATAAGTGATACTGTCGAATTGCGTCAATGTGTTATGCTAATGTTTACCCACACACGCACGTTGCACACAAAATAAGTTTCTATTATTCAAGTGGCCCCGTTTCAAGACTTTGCGAATATCTGCATATTTGTTGTTAATTATATTCGGTGGAATACATGTTGCTGCTGGTATTTCTGTAGTTAGAAATAAACTAAAATAGTTGGGCTGTGATCCATGTGATCCATGTTATGCGAAATCAAATATTTGTTGATGGTTAAGGAATAACAAGGAATTGTTCATTTTTGTTGTGCCCAGCCTAACCAGGTGAATAATACTCATCAACTTTTGACAAATTATATTTCTTTAGATAAATATTTTGATTTTCTTCATATTTGATTTCCATGCCAAGAAATAAATGTTATAGTGCTGTTCTTACATTTCTATTTATAAATTGATATTGAATTATTGGGAATTAAAGAATTTAAGAATATTTACGTCCACATCATTTACAATCTCTATTTATATATGTATTTTTTTTAATATAAGCATTTTAATCTGCCATCCAATGAATTCAATTACAAATGTAGTAGCATGAAAAATGGTAGAATGATGTTTATTGAATATAATTTGTGGATTTTATTTTACAATTAGGGAGCGGTATTGGCAGCCGTTGAAATTCACAAGTTCATAAGTTTCTAAAGCGACCCTAACACAAAGCATATCACATACTTTGTCACGTTTCTGCAACTTGATAAACCTCGCCCAGTACTCAATTATATTTTTAACGCCATAGAAAAATGTTAGAATTACTTTATACATTGAACATAAATTGTTGATTTTGTTTATTCTTAGGGAGCCGTTTTGGCAGCCGTTGCAAGTCACAAGTTCACAAGTTTCTACAGCGGACCCCAACACAAAGCACATCACAGATTTTGCTATGTTCTGCAACTTGATAAACCTTATAACAAGTACTCAATTATATATTAAATGGCATAGAAATGTTAGAAATACTTACATTGAATATAAATGGTTGATTTTGTTTCTTTTTAGGGAGCGGTATTGGCAGCGTTGCAAGTCACAAGTTCACAAGTTTCTACAGCGATCCCCAACACAAAGCATATCACAGACTTTGCAATGTTTCCTGCAACTTGACAATCCTCGACCAGTACTCAGTCATAAATTTAATGGAATATAAATTTTAGAATGACTTACATTGAATATAATTTGTTTATTCTTGTTTATATTTTTTTATTTTTGTATTTGTTTAGGGAGCTGTATTGGCAGCCGTTGCAAGTCACAAGTTCACAAGTTTCTACAGCGACCCCAACACAAAGCACATCACAGACTTTGCAGATGACGACCCAACATCCTCAGGTATGTGAACTGAAAATTTGCAAGTGTTTTGCAGTTTTAACTGTTTTAAAAATGTGTTACTGAAATATTGCAAAACAATTTTTCCGTTTTAACTGTCATGAAAATGTGAATGTAATTTAAATCAACGTCGGCATCATATAGAGATGGCTATGACCTGCAAGATGTCTACAAAACCCAATTTAGCCTAAAATTGACATAATGCCCTTCTCACTCTCACCTGACAGTATCTGTATGTGTACCTTTGAACTGTACTACGCTGTTTGCAATTTTGTATCTGCTTTGCTTTGGGCCACATAAACTGGGCTCCAAAAGAAACTTATCACTTCTTCAGAGCGACACACATTAAAATCCAAAGCATAAAAAGTAATCATAATTGGGCAGTAGAATAGATATAATACTCCTTAGCAAGCTTCATCTAAACAAAATATGTTTGCTTAGTCAACAAAGAATGAAATAAGGTGAAATCGCAAGAGGTAATTTTTCAAGAAAATCACAGAAACTGCTCGCTTTCCGGGCACAGAGCTCGGTACGGACAATAGCCAGTCTAGTGGTTACATAACCCGCTTTAAAGTTGAATGAATAGCTATTGAAAGTTCTGAATAGACCGCCTTTCTTGGAGTTCGCAGCGAGCAGTTTCTGTGATTTTTGAAAGTGACCTTTAGTGATTCCATCGCATTTTTCTCTTTTTTGGCAAAAGCAAACTTGTAATTTTTGAGATATGCTTCTAATGAGAATAATAGCTTATCTGTGTCTAAATATAAATCAATTTGATGCTATGGATTTTTAGTGAGCGTCGCTCTGAAAAAGTGATAAGTTTCTTTTGGAGCCCAGTTTAGATCGTGATCAAGAATGATTCAAGTTTATGTTTAACATCTTGAGTGTAGGTTCAAAATGAAAAAAAAAAAATTGTTAATGTGTATTGTTCAATGTTTTAATGTTATTGTATGCCAAATTCACTGTGCAAAGGTCGTCATTGTCAAGTAGCCTATTACTCAATTTGGTAATTTGCATATGGGACAATACTAGTTCGTGAAAGATAGTATAGAGACAAACAGGCACTTAATCAGTTTTGAAAGGGCTCAATAAGAATCAATTTGTCACCTTAGCAATTTGGTGAAAGGCTGATGAGAGAGGTACATGTAGATTATTAAATTGTTCAATAAATAAATTGTAATAAACCATCATTATCTAAAAACTTATCTACAATTTAATAAATGGCTGCTGTCTTTTAAGCCTCAATATGGTAGCCTTTAAAATAAAGTATATAGTTTCATACTTGAAGGTGTTGATTGATAGCTTAGCTAGCTTGTAGGGTCTTTGTTCAGAACATTGCATAAGGTCTAAAAAGAGAGATAAAGGTCCTGACAGAATTTGAATCAAATATACCTGGACTCCCTTCACACCATCTTATCTATGACAAGTTCAAAGTTGATATTACAAGAATTAGTACACATGTCTTGAAATATTGTAACCATATTGTTCCTGATATGTTGGTCCAACAGGTGCTGTAGCCCAGGTCCTAGACAGCTTGGAAGAGATCCAGTGCCTGACGGACTGTGACGAGAAAGACCTGACTTCCTTCACACCATCTTCGAAGACACTCTCAGCTGCATTCCCTCTCGATGTAAGTTTGATAATTTTATCTTCCACTAGTTTCTTTTTCCATGATGCAAATGTTTGTTTAATCTGTTAAATATCTCTTTTGTCATCATGTTAATTTGTTTGTGTAGAGCCAGAAAATGAATTGTGGTCTGTTTGTTTGTGTGTGTTTATGTAGTTTGAGAATTAATTGGTGTCTGTTTGTATGTATGTGTATGTGTGTTCTGGAGTGTGTCTGTATTGCCCAGGTTAATGTTTTTGTGTATTAAACCTGGATAAAGATGTATTTCAAGCCTGATTTCTCTAAACCACGTTTGAAGATGTCACACTCATTTACATTTAAATTTTGATAGTTAGCTTTTAATAAACAGAAACATTTTATTGACTAACTTGAGTTTTGAAATTACCTGACTTGAAACATTTAGCTTTGAATTGTATGGATTTGCCATTGGCAACATTAACCTACAGTGCAGTGAAGTAGAATTTTGTATGCAATCAATGAGTTGTAACGTACAAAGTGAAATGTCTCCCTCAAATGGCAGAGTTCTGCCAGTTGCTGTGCACAGCAAATCTAACTGCCTACATGTGTATTTTTTAGGTTACAATCCAAGTGCTTGTACTAGACTGAGCGCTATAAACAACTGTCATTTGTGATATAGGATATAATTTTGTTTGTATTACCTAACAACTTTGTATTCCTGTATGGGTTTGATTTTTAAAATAAGATGAAAAGCCTTTATGTATGTACACTAAATCATAAGTAAATTTTATGCAGAATCTTGTAGTACAGTAGTTCAAGAGGACAATCATAATACATGTACTTCATAACATACTTCATACTTCATAACATGTAACTTGTCTAAAAGTTTTTGTTTGAAAAGGTTGTGGGGGGGGGGGGGGGGGGGGGGGGGAGGACAGTGATTCAGTATGGACACAAATTGTCCTATTTTTCATTGAAATATAATCGTAATTGAACATAATAATATTTTCTTTTGAAAGGATCAACATATCTGCAATGAAGTGAAAACAAAGAAGAGAGCTATTTATGCATATTACAAAGGAAATAATATCACCCTGAAGTACGGACACCCCTTATAGTTTTTCTATATTTCTACACACATTTAAATGACCCATTTTACCTTTTAAATGACCTTGTATACAATTTCCTTTTTTGTTATAACCAGGGTTTTATTCCAAGTCTTGTATTGTCACTGGGTCATTTTCACCCCCATATTTCTCCCCGCATTTATCAATTCTGTGACCCAATTATTTTGTGTGCGTCCGGTTTGTCGGACAGTCCAAGTTTTCTGGCAGCAAAACACTGATTTGTTCTGCATACATGAATAGCGTTGACCATGATTGACCGATGTGTACAGTGTGCATGCAATGATGTATTTGGTCAATGTGCTTTACTGTCTAAACTGCAGCTGCTGTATATTGATATTGTCAAGTCTATGCCTTGCCCAGGGCATGGCTATTTGTTTTTACATCAATATGAATATTGACATTCATTCTCCACCCCCTTCCTTTAATCCATTGTGTATGTGAAAAAATAGTCCTGAGTAAGTTTATTTAAAAGCTACATTTAACATATTTCAGTATTCAATGTATGCGGCCATGGTCCCTGATGAGAACTATGAGAAATGCCCCAAGAGTGGAGTACAGTATGAACAGAGTGTGCTGTATTGTTGTGGGTACCCATACCCCGGGTCTCGTATTCCAAGTGGAAGCCCCAAGTATGAATAAGAGTGCTACAGTTTCGAGCCAATTACCCTAAGTGTTGGGTTTAGTGTAAACACAATGTTTGCAATATCACACTTCTCTAATATGTGATGCATAGCCAGTGGCATGGTCATGGTATTGTGAAAAATATCCCTCCCTGCCCTGTCCCAAATTGTGTTGTTCCATTTTTAGATAGATGTGACCTAATTTCAACTAATAACTAATTCATAGTGCTGTATATATATTTTTTTAGACCAATCAAGATTTTGACACGATTTCTGGACGTTCTGCACTAATATATGTTTTTCTGATAATAGATTTAACCTATTCGCGACTAGATTTTGCAATCCCCTAGACTGAATACAGGGGCCACTAGGTTCTTGTATGAGATGTGTTAATCTGTGATTGTAGTTTCATAGGGTCACTCAAAGTTGTGATTACTAGTATGCAGGCATTGGTGATTGTAGTGCATTAGAATGAGAAGCAAGATAAATCAAGATAATTATTCAATGCAATTCTTAATTTCATTTTAAACTTCTTTAGTACAATTTGTGCATGTTGTCAACAATAATTTAATTTGTGATTTGTATTTATTTCATCACACCCCCCTTTAACATTTCAAGGGGAAGACTGCTTTGGCAAGTTGATATTAAACAGTTATTTAAAACACATCAACCTAAAAGTAATTTAGGGCCTGCTGCCTACAAATAATTAAATACTATGCAAGTGCAGCAAGATTATTGTTAACAACATGTGCCATCATTTTATCTTGGGGCCTGCCATCATAAATAATTTGATATTCTGCTGTTCATAAAAATGGTAAAATTGATTGGAAACGAAAGGTCCTTGTTTTCCGTTAATAACTCAAAGGCCATAAAATGCTGCAGAAGAGCAAATTCCAATGAACTACTTTAGATAGTGGGGGGGGGGGGGGGGGGGGGGGGTGCGGTCATTATCATAAAAATGTACATGTACATGAGTGCATACAGCACAACTTCATTTTAACTTCAACTTGTACTTAGGCAACCACCATCGATCGTCTGTTTCTCATTAAAAAGTTATTGGAAATAAAAGGTCATTGTTCTCTGTATAGCTTAAAATCTCATTTATAGCGAATTCTAACTTGCGTGGGGGTTTGTGACGTTTGTCTCTCATGATGAACTGTCATTATTTGGGCTCTTCCATTTGGTTAAAGCTTGACAGCACCAGAAATGTATATATCTAAACTAAACAAAAATAGATTTAGAGAATTCACAAATGCTGTACATACGTACATACATGTATATGTGTGACTATTGAACATGCATGTATCTCTTTATTAACCCGTTGCTTACGGGAACCGTGTGGGCTATGTACAAAGTCTATGAGGATTTTAGAATCTCGAAGGGAACAGGTTAAAATACATTGTGTGCTATCGTAGAGCCCTTCGGAGCAGTCTAGCTAATTATGCATTGGACTTGGTTTTAAATCCAATCATTCTGTGTAGAATGACAAAATAGATTAGTTGAACTTACAAATGTGAAGAGTTTTACAAATTTTAAAAATTGTATTCCAGTACATTCTTTGCTGTCTTAACCCTCTATGGAGCATGCTATATAAATCAAATTGGCAACCATAATCAATGTGACATTATTGTTAATAATTAAATTGATAATAACTGCCTCAACCGACCTGTACTAACCAAACATCAATTGTTAGAATACTCTGGACAATATTGTAGCTATATATATATGGTAAAGTACATTGGTTTAAGGACACTTGTTTCGAATGGAAAACAACCTTCAAATTGAAAGTCAAGAGCCTATAAGGTGAAATACCACAACACTCCAATAAAAACAAGCGATACGGCTCACTTTTCATTCTCTATACATGTATACATACACATACGTGTGTATCGTCCTAATACTACGCTGAAATATAGAGTAAAAAATGAGGCGAGATCGATGGCCAATAAATCATTCTGATTTTTCGTCTTGTGGAACAGTGTTATGAATAAGCCTAAAGTTACAGATATTCATTGCTGTTTATGAATAATCTCACATGTTTATTGCTGGATTGTTTCTCGGAACAAAGTTATTTTAAAATGAGCAAACACATGTATGAAATGTATATATTGCAGGCTCTCTATTCTTGGAACAATGGTTTGAGAAAATAAGCTACACATTTGAAATGTATTTATTTATGGGATCAATGATATGGCGAAATAAGCAGTCAACTGAACTACCAGTTTTAGAACGTTTCTGTGAAATCCTCCATTGTTTTGTTTTGTTTTATTTTTTTGAAGGTCAGAAGGACCTGAAAACAATGTGCAATCTTGAATTATGAATAGTTGCTGATGTAGTTAGGATATGAAATTGGGATCAATTCCTGGACAGCTTTTTGTATGAAATCCTTTAATATCGTGTCTTTGAAAAGTGACTGCTTCACACCTTCATCATTTAAAAAAAAAATATTGGAATTTCACAGTGACCTGAAAACAACTATGCATTCGTGAAAGTTTTTGAATTTTTGAGTAATGATGTAGTTCGGAAAAAAAATAATGGAACGTTTTTTGTGAAATCCTTGATGGTTACTTCAAAAGGTCACTCACTAAAGCCCGCTGTACATTTGTATGCATGTTTGATGAAGAATGCTCTAAATGATTTAATGAGCTCAGACAGTAGTTCGAGGGCAAGCCCAACTGAACCACGAGGGACAAGATAGGGAAGGTTATCAAATTCAAAATTATCCCCCCCCTCCCCCACACAACCCTTCAATCCTTCTTTGCGATTCTGACATTTAGCGTTTGCTTTTATGGATGGGTTGCGGAAGAAAGAGACGTGGAGAGATGTTGAATGATGCTTGGTGTTTTGCCATCGAGTGTGGAACTGGAGGTACAATGTACTTGTACATCGCTCTGCTTAAAGGGATCTAGTAACATTGTCCAAATCCACAAAACATACTTGGAACTCTAGTGGTTTTCTCATACTGTACCTTGTTGTATTTGTATTACCAATAGATGCATGGGACAGATTTTTTTTTGTTGTCTGATACTGTCTGATGCTGTTATAGAAGAAGGCATCAAATGAAAGCTTGGGATGAGGCTTTTCTCATGGCTTGAACAATCTACATTTTGATTTTTACCGACAAGTGTAGGGTTGTATCCCGTCACATATACCAAATCAAACTATCCTGAATGGATAACGGACTGGAATGTAGGCTAGCCTATATCCCAAAACAAATCTATTTACAGGAACATGTGTTCTAGTGAACTCAGGGCATGTTAATGTAGTGTACATACATGATGATGGGATAAACAGAGAAGGAAGACAGTAGTCTGTGTATCAGGCTCATGAATATTGTTTTACTTTTAATATATATTTATTCTCACAAAAGCCCTTCCTGTATTAATCGTTGAGTTGGAACAAGACTTATTCCGAAAACATGAATATCAGGGAATATGGACGTGCTTATAAATATATGAATCTAATAATATTTTAAGTATCTGGAAAAGATTTGATAAATATATTAAGACTATTTAGATTTATTGCTATTGTGGAAGATAATGCTAAAATTAATATCAAGAGCCCCTGCTGTGTTTACTCAATAATCAATCTACCCTACTGTTTATGAATATGATTATGATTATCTCATTTGTGTGGGTTGTAGTTGTAGTTGCATACACAAATGTATGTAATTATAATAATATTATTCTCGATTTATAAAGCGCCAATCACGATGTATGTTGCTTGTTTAGGATGATTATATTTGTGGTATGTAAGTTTGCTATGATTACAGTGCAGCAAACGAAGCCCCCCATCTAACCCGTAGCCTTGCCAATAGGTATCTAAATATCTGGAACGGGTAATTTGATTTTTACCCTCCCCTTTCTCATGTGCCTTTCATATTGACAATATTGTTAGCGGATGTGTCCAGATGCATCCGGAGAAGTACCCGATATGAATGGTCGCATCAGAAGATTTTGATTTCATTAAATGATATTTTGATTAATTTCTCTTGCTAAAGAGCAGGAGATATTAATCAGTGTAAATCTGATGGAATGCTATATATAGTTTAATGCGATCAGATCATTTATGCAACGCTCGAAATTGGCGTAGGCCCGATGGCCCGGGGCCAGTAAAAGTTGCGGTCGGGCCAGTAAAAACATGAAAATGCCAAAGTTTGGTGGCCCGATCGGGACACCAAATGTTTAAACCATAAGAAGACAACATCAAGGAATATAAAACGCAAGTTTGACACCTCTTAAAAACACTTTAATTGTGATTGAAATATTTGCAAGAAATGAAAAGGAGGGACATAAAAAGTCGCAAGCGCACTTGCGCTAGTTGAATGAATCCTTATTTATGCCTACAAATATGTGCTATTTCCTCATATGAACACTCTCCCTTGAATTATCTACTTCTTGCATGATAAATCATGGTAAACTTAAACAACTTCCAGAGGTGTGTAATCACTAAAAGCAAAAGCATGCTTATGCTGTTTTCTTAATTTCACACACACCCCCTGGAAACCTTTGCAACATGTAGAATATAAACATAGATCAACCAATCCACAGAGGGAGTGTGCACACGCATGCTAAGACCTATCAAAACACATGTCTAGCTTTTCACATTCATTCATAGTGCAAAGTGCAGTGTGCTGCGATATCGTCCGCGATACCATCAATAAAGCAACAAAGGGGAATAATTTCATCTTTCGGATCATTATTCATTTTTTTGAAGGTATTAGAAGGAATCATGTTTACAAGGTAGAGACTTGTGGCTACTTCGAACTATTTAAGGTTTTAAAATAACAAAGATTTAAAGGGAGTGATCCACTTTACCAAAATTCTTCAAATTTGGTACAAATCTGTACGATACTAATATTATGATGTGTATGAAATTTCATAGCTGTAAGTGCCACTATTCATCTGTAAACTAAGAAAAACTAACCTCCTGTTTTCTCCCCTCCGAGCAAAAGTTTCCTTTGCGAACGCTCGGTCGGCGAGCGAATTGTATTTGAAAGCACGCCATCTACTGAAATGCTAAGGCAATGAATGTAATTTGATCTCGCCTCGCGCGAGCTATTTCTGTCCGTCGATTCGGTTGGTATGATACAGAGGTCAGTGGTATCGCGCCGTGTCAAAGACACTACAATTTGGCCATGTTACCGTGTGTGTGTGTGTTTGTGTAGTAGTAGTGCACACGTCGTATAATGTGTGCATGACTGGGTACTGGTAACGGTAGGTACCTAGCTAGCTCTGCGCTGCAGTCACAGCTTTATACCGCGACGAAATCCAGTTACTACGTTTGGCTAATTTGCATAAAGTAAACCAAATCTGCCGTACTATGCGAAAGAAAGTAAACAAATTTACAACCCAATATGTCGAAAATTATAGATATTTACTCCTCAAAAATGTAATGATAATCATAAGTATGGATTGATGATTTCATAGATGTATTCAAAATTAGAATTTGATCACGAAAAATGTGAAATTTTGCTAATAAACGACACAATAAAGAACGACAAAAATTCGCTACAGAATTTCCTCAAAATGCATACTTTTCAATAGAGACTCCGCAAAAACATGATAATTTTTCGAATCTGCATATATATATTCCTCTATCTACTTACGAAATTTCAAGAAACAATTCCCCCGCCCATGGATGTCAGAAAAAAATAGATGACCATGTCAAAACCAAACTGTCCGTCAAGTTGTCACGATCATATAAAATCATCATTGTCACTTATATACCATCACGATCATCACCATGATTATCAACATTATCATCACCATCATTATCATCAACATCATCATCACCACCGCATCGCCACGATCACGTCATCGTTGTCACGATCATAACATCATCATTGTTATAATATTGTTATCATCATCACCATGATTATCAACACCATCGACACCACATCATCATGATCATAACATGCATTGTCACGATCACGTCATTGTTGTAGCGATCATAACATCATCACCATCATTATCAACATCATCATCACCACCGCATCGCCACGATCACGTCATCGTTGTCACCGTGACAATGTCACGATCATATAAAATTATCATTGTCACGTATATACCATCACGATCATCACCATGATTATCAACATTATCAATCATCACCATCAACATCATCGCCATGCATTGTCACGATCACGTCATTGTTGTAGCGATCATAACATCATCATCACCATCATTATCATCATCATCATTACCACCGCATCGCCACGATCACGTCATCGTTGTCACGATCATAACATCATCATTGTCATAATATCGTCATCATCATCACCATGATTATCAACACCATCGACACCACATCATCATGATCATTGTTACGAATATCATCACGATCGTCATGTCATCATCACCATCATTATCAACATTATCATCATCACCACCGCATTGCCACCGCATCGCCACGATCACGTTATTTGTGTCTCATATACATCATCATTGTCGCGAATATTATCATGATTGTCACGTCATCTTCATCATTATCATCTACATCATCATCACCACCGCATCGCCACGATCACGTCATCGTTGTCACGATCATATAAAATCATCATTGTCACTTATATACCATCACGATCATCACCATGATTATCAACATTATCATCACCATCAACACCATGCATTGTCACGATCACGTCATTGTTGTAGCGATCATAACATCATCATCACCATCATTATCATCAACATCATCACCACCGCATCGCCACGATCACGTCATCGTTGTCACGATCATAACATCATCATTGTCATAATATCGTCATCATCATCACCATGATTATCAACACCATCGACACCACATCATCATGATCATAACATCATTGTTACGAATATCATCACGATCGTCATGTCATCATCACCATCATTATCAACATTATCATCAACATCATCACCATCGACATCATCACCACCGCATTGCCACCGCATCGCCACGATCACGTTATTTGTGTCTCATATACATCATCATTGTCGCGAATATTATCATGATTGTCACGTCATCGTCATCATTATCATCACTATCAACATCTTCATCACCATCGACATCATCGCCACCACATCGTCACGATCATAACATCATTGTCACAATGTTTCTACAATTACGTCGTTGTCACGATCATAATACATCATCATTGTCACGAATATCGCCATGATCATCACGTCATCGTCATCATTATCATCACTATCAACATCTTCATCACCATCGACATCATCGCCACCGCATCGTCACGATCATAACATCATCATTGTCACAAATATCATCATGATCATCACCATCACCAACATTATCATCAACATCATCATCACCATCGACATCATTGCATCGTCACGATCACGCCATTGTTGTAGCGATCATAACACCATTGTCACAAATTTCATCACCATCATTATCACCTCATCACCACAATCACGTCATTGTCACAATCATCTTCAGGATTGTCATCACAATTCACAACCATCACTGATTCAGCAAAGTCATTGTAATGATCACTTCAAAATCACAATAAATCCTATTATCAGTACATGTACTTAGAAAAATGTTATTTTCACACAATCAACTTACTTTCTTTTAAGCTTGACGTTTCAAACATCTTCGTTGTTCTTCATCAGAATGTCTGACCGCTAGATGGCGCGGTCAGACACTGGTAAATTGATTGTGTGAAAATAAAAATGTTCTAAGTAACAATTTCACAATCAGGTGAATCTTATTTTATCAATATTTCAAAAAAATTAATCAAAGGTTTGAACAAAATGTTGTAAATATAATATATGTTTGTTATTTTATAATAATCACATGCCAATCAAAATCAGAAAACAATCATGATATGACCATGTATAATACTATAACAAATCAATTGAAATTAAACAAAATTTCTCAATTCAATCCCCATTCTCTTAGAAAGCATGTGCCATGTTCAACAGCTATTATTTCACGTTATGAAAATATGTATCAGTCAATTTTCTTTTAAATTCCTTGAATCGTCTGCTCTGCTTTTTGCTACAATTACTACAAGAGGTACATGGTACATTCTAACCCTAGGCACATCTACTTAGTAGGAGGTCCAGAGGTGATGGGATGTGACGATGAACAGCGCTGCATCCAACAAGGCCAAGGGCGCAATTCGTGGGAGTTCATCGACATTGTACATCGACATCGACGATGTAGCACGGTAGCAAGGACATTCTGCACCGGTATCCGAACTCGAATACTGTAAAAACAAGAAGATATCAATTGGCAACATACAAAAATTGGATTCATATCAATGAATCATTGCATGCAAATTATACAATAACAACATCAACACGATAAAGACAGGCGATTGTAGATAGTGACAGAGTCAGATGAGTTGTCAGATATGAAGGGAGAATATAGCCAAAATGGTTAAGCATAGATCGACATCCTTTCTGAGAATCTATGAAGTTTTTTCTCAACAATTAATGAATCATCACCAGACACTGCACCAGCGACCCATCATCATACATCATTATTCACTCGCAGCTCAGCCACGCCCACGGTCACACTCACAGTCACAGCACATAAATCGTTTCAATTCTTCCCATGTCGTGATCGTTATACTTCCGCAAAACTGCTTTAGAGATGTATATTTTCCACACTTAACTACCAAAGATTCATCTGAAATGTGTGACAATAATTTTCTTCTCCCATTAACTATGTTTCATCACGTGATTAACTTTTGACCAATCATAGAGCAAGATTCTTAGTAGGGACAAAGAAGACAAAGTTGAAGGAGGAGAAGAAGAACAAAAAAATAATAGAGGTTCAAGGTAATCCTTATAAATACTTAGAGAACTATACAAATGTTGAAATAAAGAATCAAGCTTTTTTGTTGAGATTGAACTCAATGCATGGTTGATTGGTTGGTTTGGTAACAAATGGCTAACATGTAGACTATAATAGAAATTACAATTGCGAATCTTACCTTGCATCAGCAGGAGTGGAGATCTTATGAGGTTGGAACCCGCTGGTACTTGATCTGAAATAATAAATAAGAACCAGTTTACCAGTGAAATAGTTTCTTCTCATATTCTGGTGGACCGAACAAAAATTTACTGGCCCCAAAATTGTATTTTATGAGTAAGCTTTTTACTATTCAAAATATCACTCGTTCCTAATCAAACATGTGATTACACATGAAGCACGACACAATAGAAACAAGATTTTTTCATTATGCAAATGTTGGGTTGAAAATCTGCTTGCCGATCAGGCCACCAAAAAATTACTTAAAATTTACTGGGCCCAAAGTTGTATTTTATCAGTAAGCTTTTTATTATTCAAAATATCACTTGTTCCTAATCAAACATGTGATTACAGATGAAGCACGACACAATAGAAACAATATTGTTTTCATTATGTAAATGTCGGTTGAAAATCTGCTTGCCCAATCGGGCCACCAAAAAATTACTTTTACATGTTAGCCATTTGTTACCAAACCAACCAATCAACCATGCATTGAGTTCAATCTCAACAAAAAAGCTTGATTCTTTATTTTGAATCATCCAGAAAAAAATAAGTTAGTGTACTCTTTTCTGGATGATTCAAAATAAATAATCAAGCTTTTTTTGTTGAGATTGAACTCAATGCATGGTTGATTGGTTGGTCTGGTAACAAATGGCTAACATGTAGACTATAATAGAAATTACAATTGCGAATCTTACCTTGCATCAGCAGGAGTGGAGATCTTAGGAGGTTGGAATCCGCTGGTACTTGGTCTGAAATAATAAATAAGAACCAACAAATTATTAAATGACATTTGAATCTAATGCAGTCAGCCTCACGCACAACGCCCAAATATAGTTGTTATAATATAGTATAGTCAGGACTCCACACTCACATTTTTAGTCAGTGGCCCAGATTACCAGTGAAATAGTTTCTTCTCATATTCTGGTGGACCGAACAAAAATTTACTGGCCCCAAAATTATATTTTATGAGTAAGCTTTTTACTAAATTCAAAATATCACTCGTTCCTAATCAAACATGTGATTACAGATGAAGCACGACACAATAGAAACAAGATTGTTTTCATTATGTAAATGTCAGGTTGAAAATCTGCTTGCCCGATCGGGCCACCAAAAAATTACTTTTACATTTTGCTGGCCCCAGTAAAAAAAAATAAGTTAGTATGGGGATTTGTGTACTCTTTTCTGGATGATTCAACATCTTCACTCTTCTAAAGATTAATACCTCAATACATAGAGACACTTAACAATTGCCAACAGTTGTAAATGTAGCAATTGATTCCAACTTTAAAGACAATAATTGCCCTTGGGGCTTGGGCCAATAAGATTTGTGCATTTGGGTGCATTCATTATAACTTTACGATTGATTGCTAGTTTTTAAATGCAACAGGCTTCCTTGTCCATGGTTTACAAATAATTATACCACATCATTTGTTTTTGGCATGATAATAAAACAAGGCTTTTGAGAATTTGAGGGACCTAATGAGAGATGTTTATTTTTCACTCATAAAACAAAACTGTATGAGATCATGTAATTGATTTAAACACATGGTTGGCAAGATGAAATTGAGTCAATGTCTTACAAACTATCATGGAGAAGCTTTGGTTACATTAGTGGTATGAACTATATAAATTAATTTCAAATTTTACCTTGCATCAAAGCTTGATCCTGCTTGTGGGTGTTGTAGGCCAGAGCCGCCAGATGCACTAGTACTCGGTCTAGAATTAGGAAAGAAAGACATGCGCTTGATATGGAGTGAAACTTAGGTACCACAACAAGACTTAGTATAAGAAAAATGTTTGTACCCCTGGCCCTAGGGGTACGTCTTGTGAATGAAAAGAGTACCCTGGCTAGCTACAGGCATAGCTCCTCTTGAAGTCCTGCTAACATTGATTTTACCAGCAGCGAAGTACGAAAAGTTTGGGGCCGCGAATCATAAAAAGAATGATTATAAATGTTGACCAAAATATTACAACAGACCATCGAGGGATAAGTGAATAGTACAGTGAGTAGTACGAGCCAATTGATTTCAAACAAGAATGTGATGCAAACAAGAATTAAAAAACTCACGGACACTGGGACATCAGCAGTAGAGTGCCTAGCCCTAGGGCTAGACTAGTCTATAGTGGTAATTGGTAAACAAACCAAACAGACTACCATACTTACGAACTTAGTTCTAGTCACACAAGGGAGCAGAGCTATGCTGCCCTGTAAGGGAACAATGTGGGCCAGTAGGCAGTACAGAAAAAGTTTGTCAAACTTTCACACAAAATTCTGAACTTAAATTCAGCAAAATCAATCATAACTGGCACTAAAATTGTTGATACAAGTATTATTTGAACTTACCAAAATGGTCCAAATTATTCTTCAAATGTCGAAGAGAAGTGAAAATCTGCAGTTTTGGAAAATACATCATTCATAATCCTTGTCCTTGTCCTTGGCTTGGCTTGGCTTGGCTTTACTTTTACTTTTAGTTTTAGTTATTTTATTTTTAGTAAACAAATATTCAAACTCAAAGGAAAGAAACATTACGTTACGATTTCAATTCACTAGAGTTCAATAGAATAATAATAGTTTATAAAGAAAATACAGGCATAAATAATCACTCACCCTGCGATGTTTATAGCTTCACATTCAGTAGACGCGACCTGGTCATGGGCTGTCTGCACCGTCTGAGCATCCTCCACCAGAACCCTGGCAAGCTCACGAACCGTAACTCCCCGGGCCTTGGGCAAGTTCGCACCACCTTTCGTACACGTCCAAGTCAACGTTTATTCTCCTCACGTTCAGACGATAGTCGATACGTCTCGTCCCTCGTCAGCCTTGCTCTCTTTTTCGTACGGCATATAACAGTAACAGCAGGTCTCCCACGACCACGGCCACGCTTCCGTTCCTCTCCTCTCTCTCCTGATCCTCCTCCATTTCAAGGCTTCAATCGTAAATTTAGCGTCTTGTATCCGTGATATCGTGAATGACTATTGTAACGTACGTAATGCATTGCGCGCGCTATGCATGCATGCTAGCTATATATTGCGCGTACGTTATTTATATACTACTTCTATGGTACGTTACCGCCAGGGGGGGTAAACTCAGCCGCCATGATGGTTAGGTATGTATGCGATTAGAAGCAGTTTAGCTACGTCACAAAACGTCATCAAAAGTATGACAGGCTGTATATTTCGAAATTGATCTGGAATTTAATAATAAAATACATCCCATTGAGCAGTGAAATATTCACCACCTCTTTATCTAGCGTAATCAATTTGTGTTGCCCTGTTCTACCCCATTAATAAGAGCACTTTTTTAGTTACATTTTGTGTTAAATACTGTTTATGATTGCTCAATATTTGCAGAAGAGTCGCTCTTCATACACGGATCACTGTCTCGGCCAAGGGCAAAAATTGTTTACAAATTCATCGCGCGCAAAATAACAAATGTACGCGCTAATGAAATCTTTGCCATAGAAAATGTACAGTGTGAGTGCGCTTGGTAAAGTGCGCGCCTTACGCACATTCTTATTGTTTCGTCATATTATTTCCCCACAATGCAGTTTTGTGACGAACTTCCTCCGTTCAATACTGCTCGTAAACAAGACCGTCAGCCCACCATTGTTTTATGTACAAAGTGTATGGGGTACGGTACCTACGGACAATACAGTTTACCTTCTAGTTCTACAACGGCAGTGTTGGAGTCATACTTCTATGGTTACCGCACGTACGCGCGCGCGGTCGGTACATAAGATCCAGCTGCCAGATTAGCTACTCGCCCGGCCGCGCGCCCGGCCGGCTCCGGCTGCGCTGGCCTGTAGACTAGGCCTACCGGAGAACGTCGAACCCGGGCAATTTTTACTATGATTATCTCCGCACTAAAACTGTCGCATCGCATGAATACCAAATACACTATCCAACAGCGAACGTAACGGGCGCTGTGAGATTGGTTAGTAAATCGACGTCCCTCATTTTATTAATCTATAGCTAAAAAAAAAAATCATAAAATCCATAACTCCGCCAAAATACATTGTCAAGTCATAATCTTTTCAGAATAAATTCTAAAAATCATGATCTATAATATTTGAGGTTAATATGGCAACTTATATTTTTTGGCTTGCAAAAGTGGATCACTCCCTTTAAGTGATTTCATTTCTCGATTTGCCAATTTATCTTAGCTCTGCTCAGTCCCATGTGTGCTTTTTTGTGTTGGTGATTTTATGGACTATAAAATAACAAAATCGTACATGGAAAAGGGCTTAGTTTCATCAGTTGAGGACTCTTAGATGAAACTGCTCGATTCTAGGTTAGGTTTTGTTTATTCACTGATGGATTTCTTTAAATATGGTGATAATTTTAACACATAACTTCCATAATTTCACAATTAATGACCGAGTAGTCATGACTCATAATGTTTTTCTTTTTTCTTTGTTTGTGAAAATTTTGTTCGGGCCAGCAGACAAAAAAAAAAAGATAATTTAGAGCATTGGAATAACAAATGAAGGCTAAACATTGCCCAGAATACCCTGAAACTATGAATATGGTTATTGTATTAATTTAACTTTTGTTTTCCTTATTTTTTTTCGGGCCAGTAGATTTTTGGTTTCGGGCCACCAAATTGGAAAAATACTAATTTTACTGGCCCGACCGGGCCACCAGCAAAAAAGTTAATTTCGAGCATTGATTTATGATTCAATTGTTTAAAGGGATCAGATCATTTATGATTCAATTGTTTAAAGGATAATAATGCTTCACCTTCCAAGCCCAAGTACCATGGCCTAATCATCCCCCAATAAGTTGCCAGATGGATTATGAGGTTCGTGACCATTGGTAATTTCTCAGTGGAAGTCAAACTGAATGGCATGACGCTAATTTCACATAGCTATGTATCCAACCAAAATTCTTTTGCTATTTCATCGGTGTCGCACCGGAAGAGTTGGTGTGAACAGCTTTATCAGATACACTTGTCAATTCCTCTTGCTTAAACCCAGTTTCCAAGATTCAAGAAGCTAAAAGAAGCACCCCCCCCCCCCCCCCCACACACCACCCTTTCCCTATGTCTATTTATGTCTCCCTTAATTTTCCATAATAGCCCTCTGGAAATTTATGGGACCTGATGGAAAAGTTCATAAGTACACGGTTCGTTGGTTGGGATGATTCATGTACTTGATGGGTTTTAAAGAAGATTTGCAAGGTCTGCCACCTTTAGAACCATACTGGGCTAATTTTGTTAATGAATTAGCATTTTTAAAGATAATAGCAGCCCTCCCTGTCTATATAGGGCGAATAAAAGTGATCCTCTGCAGTGAAAAACAAAGCTATTAGCCCTGTGTCTATACTGGTCACTTGTCTATAGTGGCTACTTTGGGGGTTTCCCTTATGTATCCATGGTTACAAGACAATATTTATATCAATTTATAAATTTTCTCTGCAAGGGAGCACTTTTTGTGGCCACTATAGACGCTTCTTTCTCTCGTGCTCTCATCCAGCCATCTTGAATGAAAAGCCAGATCATCTAATATAATTAATTTGTCCACTTTGGACAGTTCCATTTTATAATTATATTATAATCATAATTTGTTTACTGTGCAAGGGAGCACTTTCTGTGGTCTTTATAGTCAGGTAGGCTACTATAGACAGGAGTGGGGGGGGGGGGGGGGGGGGGGGGGGGGGTGACTCTATTATTTGTCCGCTTCTTTTCTTATGTTCTCATTGTTCTCATCTAGCCATCTTCCACAACCATGGTGAATAAGATGCCAGAGAGTCTCTAATATTCGATTCGTCCACTTTGGGACAGGTTCCATTTTATAATTATAATTTGTCTGTACAAGGGAGCACTTTCTGTGGTCTTTGTAGTCAGGTAGGCTGCTATGACAGGTAGGGGAGGGGGGGGGGGGAGACTCGTGACCCCATTATATGTTCGCTTCTTTCTCACATTCTCTCCTCCAGCCAACTTCCACTGCCATGGTGAATGAGCTGAGCCATGCCAGGTGGTGCCTAATATATTCAATTCATCCTTGTCCTAAAAGATATTGTTTGTCCCTACTTTACCCATTCAATATTCATTCAGAGTGATTCAATTTACTCTTAAAGAGACTATTAGGTTTTACAGACACTAACATCTTCTAAAATGTTTACAGTTACTGGATTAGGATGTGCAATCATTATTTCTCAGTTTCAGGTATAGGCTAGATACTTTTTGTTTTTAAAGAATGGAAATTAAACTTCAAATTTTGTTTTTAATGAAAATTAAATAGAGCATTTAATGGGGTATTTAGCTTGAAAGATCTATTCGAAATTGAAATATAAATGCGCAATTTGTTGTTAATTAAAACTGTTGATTTGTTCATGAATCTTTTTTTCTTAGCATATTACAGGCTCAAAATGAGCCACCGCCCTCAAAATGATTTGTAGCAATTGCATATTATCATCCATTCAGGTGTTACCAGATTAATAGTGTGCAAATCCATAACAGTACCGTTAACAAATTTGTATTCTAATGTATGCTTTCCATTTTCTTTCATAGTAATCAATATAAGTTTTTTTACCAGTTTTGTAAGATAACATTTTGTTTACATCCCTTCATACAAATCATATATAGACTTGTTTTCTCTCAAATGGAGTTCATTTGATGCAAATATCAAACAATTTCCATGATTGAACCCGTTTCAATATAATGGGTTCAAAAGAAGGCAAAGGTTGAATAAAGATAGTTGGCCAAATACAAATGTTTATTGTCATGTAGCTATGTTTTGATTTTATTGAAAGATTGAAAGATACAAACGTTATTTGAACTTGTTTATTTCTTACCTGATGGAGAATGTCAAATCTCAACACTTCAATCATCTTTAATCGAAAGAGAAACGTGCATTATAACTAAAACCTGTTCCATGCTTCTATTGTTAATACAAATACAACGAGGTATGAGAGAACCGCTAGGATTTGGACAATGTTACTAGATCGCTTTAAAAAGAATCAGCTTGAAACATGGTTTCGAATAGCTGATTATAGGCTAGACAAGAGCACATAAAAGCAGCGTTAATCTGAACATCCAGTCGGACGAGGTCTTGTGCCAGATAGATAATGTGACAGCTGACAAGGGAAGATGCTTTACCAATTGATGTCGTCTACAATGTCTTGTATCCGTTGCACATCCATGCGTTGATGAAACTATCTGTGTAGAGTGACCAACCAAGGGAAACAAGAAAAGTATATGACATTGGTTTTCTCTGCAAGGGATCACTTTCTAGTGCATTTATAGGCAGGTTGGCTGAAAGACTGGGTCAACTATATGAATGAACCCTTCATACCCCATTCAAAGGAATTATCTTGGTATTGACCCCCGCTCAAGTGTTATCTGACCGACAGTCCTGGGGTTGTAACAAGTATAAAGTTGAGTTGCGATCAGTGCCAACCTTGCAATTAATCACAACCGTGCAATTGAATGCAATAATGTTTCTAGGCTGATAAGGAAGATGTCAAATGATCAAACAAGTCTTACTCTAGTCCACAACTAAGTAACTTGTTAGCATTAGGTACCCACTATTAGTATTAAAGGTATACCCCTAGTTATCCAATTCTAAGACAGGATCATGGTTTTCAATTTTAGCCACATCAACCAAAATAGATGAGCATGAAACTAAGCTAGGGAAGTTTATGAATGTAGGGTCCTGGCAGGATGTATAGATCTCTACTATCACTATGTATTCATGTGAGACAGTATGGCAATAGTCAACAGGGAAAATTTACACATATATATCATGGAGGGCTCCCTCGTGTGTTGGAATATTTCATCTTTGAGATCCCCATCGCGGACAGGTCAAGCATGTGGCCGCGGTCTGACTTGACGTGGGTAGAATACTGAAAGGGGCGCATCAAAATTCCCATCCTAATTGATGTGAGACATCAACACAGATTGGTGAGGCATCCGTATTTCAGTGTGGATGTATGATTCCTGCTAAGATGCAGGTATATTACACCTTTTATGAACCTCTAGATAGGTGTTACTATCAGTACAGTACCTGGCAATGTAATATGAATGTAGATAAGATATCAATAAATCATCAATTAAAGTAAGAGATAAGGTGGTGTATAATTCCCAACTTAAGATAACATAATATTTATTTAATGCGCTTAGAGGCTCTTTGCAATATGCGCTATATAAATGTCTATTTATTATTAATATGTCCCTCTTCAAGAACTCCTTAAGCTAAGTTTAGTGAGACGTATATGCCCAAGAATGCAATGAAGTATGAAGGTAAGTTAAAGTATTCATCATTTAAGAAAGAGAAGGGTGGTGTATAATTCGGGTAAGATGTACTGTACAGTACGCTGCAAATGTAATAATGAAGGTAGAATAGATATATCAAGAAATCATCATTAGAAAGTGAAGGGTGATGTATAATTCCAGCCTAAGATGCTTTCATGAACTCTAAAGTTAGATTTTACAGTACACTGCATGAAGTAAGAAGGGTAGTTATAAAATATCTCTTAAAGTAATCATCAGTTTAATAAGAAAAGAGAGGGTTGATTGTCTAATTCCAACTAAGTTACTGTTCACCTTCATGACCTATAAAGTAAGATGTACACTGTACACTGCAATGAAATATGAAGGTACAAATGTTAGATATAGAGTGGTGAAGTGTGATGTCATAAATGATGTCATAAACATTTTTTTTTAGGAATTTTCAAATTTGACTTCATTATCAGAAGAGCATACAAATATTGTCCAAATACCGAAAATCAAAGGAATAGTTTACGTATTGGCTGAGATATGCCCATCCGAATGATTTTTTTTGTCAATGGCAATCAGTGTTTTAGTGCATTGTTCCTAAATTTAGGAACCAGTGCACTATAACACTGATTGCCTATTGAAGTAAAATTCAATCGGATGGGCATATCTCAGCCAATACGTAACCTAATGTATTCCTTTGATTTTTTTATTTGGACATTATTTGTTAGCTCTTCTGAAATTTGAAGTTCAAATTTGAAAATTCTAAAAGAGTGATTTTATGACGTCATGGCTTCTGTACTCTTTATGACTTAATAACATCATTCAAGAAAAGAGAAAGGTGATGTACAGTATAATTCCAGCTAGATGATGTACACCTTTTATGAACTCTGTGTTGCAGTTACTGGCAATAGTAATATGAAGGGTAGATAGCAAGAAATTGTCGCTTTCGAAAAG
>JBAMJV010012869.1:0-19373 GCA_037951105.1 Echinarachnius parma
ACTGCTATTATCAAAGTGTGATTGAATACAGTCTTTTACAATCCGAGAGCAATCGTATTATCAACGCACAGCTTTAAATAATTATTTTAATAAAGACCCTTTAAAAAAAAAAAAGTCAGTCGATCCCATGAAAGGTTGCAATCAAGCATAAAAGCATGAATTCCGAGATATTTGTTTTCTTCATTCTGTGGCTCGTTGTTGTTTTGCATTCCCATCAATTATTACTATGTCAGTAAAATGGCGTAAATTTTGTTAAAATTCAACTAGCATGCAGAACTCATTATTTAAAAAACCAACGCATTATTAATTCCAAGTCTATGTACGTACAATTATTTATATTGTTTTCGTGAAGAATCTACAATGGTACCAGTGTATTGTATAACATGTAGTGTCATGCAATAAGTAATTAATGTTACCTCAATCCTCTTTATGTCTATTACCCAGTAGTCTATCAGGTTATATAAAGCAGCAATTATTTTTGCTATAATCTTGGAAACAGTTTTTAATTTGGTCTAAATACATTACTGATGAGAAAAAGTCATGTTTCCATTTTTTATTTTTGGTCCCAGGGTGCATTTTGGCGATTTTAAAGATATTAGCTAATTTGCATATTTGTGAAATAAGGTCAGGGGTCATTCTCTATCTAGGAATAGTACAATATTGATAAAAACTAGTATTCTAGGGTATTTTGAGGCAAGGATTCCATTTCCAGTGCTCGTTTGTAAGTGCTGTTGTATGTGAAACACTCTTAAATCCAAGATGGCTTCCCCTAATTTGCATATTTATGAATATTATTGATTTTCAGTGGCTACAGCCCCTAATAAGCAATAATTCCGGATTATTATTTGTCAGTTATGTTCTAAGTATGTATTTAAGATATCAAAGATGAGTTGCCATCGTGGCAACCTCTAGCAATGCATATTATTTGCATAATTATGTATTTTACCTAATTTGCATATTCCCCAAAATCGAGTATATTGGGAACCCGGCAAGTAAAAAAGACAAGTAATACCACTTTTCCAAGGTTTTAGGGGGCAACGAATCCATTCATGATACTTATTTACCTGTATCACAGCGGCAACCCACGTAAATCCAAGATGGCCGCATTTGTCATTTTAAAGTAAATAATGCTATTTGCTACTTTAATGGCATTTAATTTATAAAATTATGATTTGCTTACTGTAAGCAAACAACTACATTGTTATTCAAGTATTCCCGTTGCTCATTCCAATAATTAAAAGTCAAAACATTATAATATCAATCTAATATAACCGAAATAATATAGTCGTGTATCATAACATGTGTAATTTAGGGAGCAGTCATCTTGGATTTGAGATGGATGCCATGGTGATACAGGTAAATAAGTATCAAAAATGGATCTGCTGCCCCCCAAAACCTTGGAAAAGTGGTATTACTTGTCTTTTTTACTTGCCGGGTTCCCAATATACTCAATTTGGGGGAATATGCAAATTAGGTAAAATACATAATTATGCAAATAATATGCATTGCTAGAGGTTGCCACGATGGCAACTCATCTTTGATATCTTAAATACATACTTAGAACATAACTGACAAATAATAATCCGGAATTATTGCTTATTAGGGGATGTAGCCACTGAAAATCAATAATATTCATAAATATGCAAATTAGGGGCAGCCATCTTGGATTTCAGAGTGTTTCCCGTACAGCACTTACAAACGAGGACCGGAAATAGAATCCTTGCCCCAAAATACCCTAGAATACTAGTTTTTATCAATATTGTACTATTCCTAGATAGAAAATGACCCCTGACCTTATTTCACAAATATGCAAATTAGCTAATTATCTTTAAAATCGCCAAAATGCACCCTGGGACCAAAAATAAAAAATGGAAACATGACTTTTTCTCATCAGTAATGTATTTAGACCAAATTAAAAAATGTTTCCAAGATTATAGCAAAAAATTTCACAACATTTATTTATACTACATTAGGGGATATACTACAGGGGCAAAAGGGGTTTTTCAGCTTTTGCCTGTTGTAAAAGGTTGGCCACCAGAAATGGCGTCTAGGACCTTCTAGGATCACAACCTAGGTGGACAACCTCGCGAACTAGCTACTGGAAGTCCACAGGTTGGGTTTTAAGATATTCACCAATTATGCAGCTAAATAGTGTGTTTCAGCCTTAGGGGTCATGAATACCCAGTCACATATCTTGCACATTACACCACAATGCACTGCTGATTCCAGCTTGTCTTGTCATGGAGGTCTTCCCTAGAGTCCTGCGCAACATTTGATACCAAGTTTGAGCGTATTGCATATTTGGTTACTGTGTCACACGTCGTTACAACGTGATACATCACATACGGACGTGAAATTCGTATACAGCACATATGTATAAAAGGCAACTAAATTCTTTAAAATAAAAAATAGGCTATATTTCGATCTTTATAAATGTAATTCGCATTTTAGATAACTATTAAGAGCATTATATATAATGAAACGAAGTATGTAAATTAATAAACAATACAAAACATAAGCAATAAAACAATGAAATACATAAGAATATGAGTTGCTAATGCTATAATTTGTTTAGATGTGGTTAAATTACTATATCAAATGATACAAAATATATCCACAACATCACATATTAAGCTTATCCTTTTAATGAGATACACGGGAGGAGGGAAGGGGGTGTTCAAAAGACCAGCCTTTCATCATTGGACTCCAAAAATAATTATAATCAAGGTCTACCCACCCAGTTTGGACGAAGTGTGTCTGTAGGCTTACATGACACGTTTGAGGGCGAGTCCTCATTCTAGGTCTAAAGGAGATACATCGTGAAGCTTGCAAATGAGGTATATTAGACATGAACATAGTTGGCTCATGTTAAAGGTTGGGCCCCATGAATGACTCATAGGACCTTCTAGAAATACAACCTAGTTGGACAACTTCACGGACTAGCTCCTGAAGTCCACAGGAAGCGAAACTTAAAAAGAAAGCATCTACAAAAACCCACTAAATGCAGCCATCTCTACAGACAAAGTTCAAGTGTATGCTCCCTCTATGCTGCATCTCCATTCATCCAGCCCACACCATAATCTAGTCTGAATCGTGTCATCAGGGTTCAAGAGGTTGTAGTCAAGGTCAATGATAACCGAACTGTCAAAGAACAGTGGTTGTTCGATGCAATGTGCAGCATATGTCACTGGCCATCTCATAAAGGTGAAGCATTTGAAGCAGTCACTGAATGGCAGTGCCACGCAAATCTGTTGCTGGAAGAATTTTCTTTCGGTACTGATATCATACACTTTTGTAGTTACATATACAGTTAGGCCAGCCTGAAGTCTGCTGAACAGGAACAGAGGTGTGCCCTATCCAAATGAGCCAAATTCTATGAAGTCAGTGGGAAATGCGCATGCTGCTGATCCACAGGAGTTTTTCACGATATCAAGCTACCAAAACAAACCTTTTGAGCTTCCCCTGTGACAGGTGATTATGGACAGCTTGAACCTTAGCTTGGTCAAAGCATCTGTACATTGGTGGTGGATTCAATGAATAAATAAAATAGTGTTGTTCTCACAGTGGGGTTTGCTATGGAGGTTCCTGCCCTTGAATCTACACAACAGGCATGAAGAGGCTGTTACAAGGGTCTTACTTCATACATTCTACAACAGAGTAGTTAACAGAGTCGACAGAGTAGTTATTCATATTAATGACACTGACGTCACAAGCACATTTCCTGGTTCAATTTCACTGATCTCTCAGAGATGTTGGTGAGGACAGCCAGAATCAGAACATACCGACATTGCTGTAAAAAAACCCCTGCCGATGCATTAACATATGACATTATCACTCGGACACGAGAACCCACCATGGATGTGTACAGCACCAAAGCAGGCCAGTTTAAGGATTCCGATCTGGGAAAATTGAGAGCTTAACAGTTCTTGAACAACGAGTCAACTCTCCTGAAGCTACTGCCTCCTAAGAGGACGCTTTTCTTCATTGTCTCAAACGAGCTTCTCATGCCATCATTGATAAGAATGCGCATATTCCCAAGCTAAACATTCTATCATGTACAGAGTTTGGATAGTCCATGAATGATGGAAAAGCAGTTCTAGTTTAAACTGACATCAAGCCTGGACAAGACAATATCATATGGATGTGTCAAAGGGTGTCAGAATAACTGTTCCTACATGAAGAAGGCGGTTCCATGCTTGGAATTGCTTTAAATGTGTCACTTTTGTGAAAGGACCAGTGCCATACAGCACATATTGCAGCAAGGACCACTGCTGATCTTTCTGTTATCCTAAGGCAAATCAGAAACGTTTAGGTTTGGCACTTTGGTTTCCTCTTGTAAGAACTTCACTAGGCTAGCCTTCCTACCACTTCTCATACTGCCGCTTTCCTTGAACATAGTAGGAGGAATATATCACCGAATTCTTGCTTTTCATATGAAGTCATACATGTCAAGCTGTCTAACACTAGCACAAATCAATGTCATGCGCAGAACTTCATTGCTCTTACCTGGATGCCTGGTGCGGCTGTTGTTTCCTCTTTTCTTCTTGAGATTCTTGTTAGGGTGTAGAAGGCGTTGAGTGTCATGAGTCTTGTCTTTTTCTGCTCACTGGAAAAAGACCCTGTTAGTGCCTTCAAACACCCCCTTTTCACGTTGGTGAGGTTTTATTTGACCAGAACACTGCACATTTGATATGTCCTGAAGGAATGCGAATGCGCTGTTGCTGTGTACGGTTTGGCTTCCGCTACTGCCATGACCTCGAATAAGGCTCTTTATCCCTGATGACACGACATAGATCATGATGTACGCTGGATAAACTGGTGAATGAAGGTGCAGCATATATTTCAACTCGGCAGAGATGAGTGGTTCGGTGTAGTGAGTGGTTTGGTGTAGACGTTTGTTTCTCTTCAGTTTATGCTTGATGTGGACTTCCAGCAGATAGTCCGCAAGGTTTTTCACCCAAGTTGTGTTCCTAGAAGGTCATATAAGCCCCTTCTGGTGCCAATTCTTAACAAAAGTACCCCCTTCCAAGCTTCATAATGTACCTCCTTTAAGAACTAGCAAGAAACTCTGCTTTGAACTTGTATGTTAGCCTTCAGTTACACTTCGTCCATACTGCGCGAGTAGACCTCGATTATAATTATTTTGGAGGTCCACTGGTGGTCTTGTGACCACCTCCTACCCCCCCCCCCCCCACACACACACACACACACACAAATACACACACACACACACACACACACACACCTCCCCCCCCGTATCTGATTCAAATTATGGATTGTGTATCATGTTATCGCAATCTAAACAAATTAATACATTGACAACTCATATTCATATGTATTCTTTTGTTTAAAATTTAAAATAGACTCCTACCACATTCCTGACTATTAAAATCGTACAATACCCGTTCAGGACTGATTGATATTGGTATAACATGTATTTTACATCGACCCAAGCCAGAGTATGCTCTGGTTAATTCCTGAATTGGTTAAAGGGAAAGTTGAGTTTTGGTAGAGAGGGCGCTAGACTACTTAATTGGTTTGTGAGGTAATGAAAAACTGAGTGTAAAATTTGAAAGAGCATAATATTTAAACAATAAAATCATCTTTGTTTGATCAAAATCGGTTCAGAAACGGCTGAAATATCCATAAATATAACAATTTGTAATAAACCCGGGGCCCCGGGTTTATTAGAGAATTTTAAAAATTCAAAAAAATGCTTCCTCTTTTCAAAAAGTTATAAAATAGGTATTTAAATAGTTGTTGGTTATTTCTCTATCTAATCACTATTTCAACAAAGCATCACATGCACAATATTTTATTCAAAATGGTTAAAACCGATGAGTGTTTAGAGAGCGCCCTCTTACGTTTTAACGGCTCTTTTTGAATGATAACATGATCTTTACTACGTCATTTGTAATTTTGTGTTCCTTTCTAGTTATAACTATTAGTTTGTAATGTAATGATGCAGGTTTTGGTTACTAAAACTGTACTCTCCTTACCAGAACTCAACTATCCCTTTAAGTGCCAACGAGACTATTTTGCCAAACCACGTCAAGGTGATAACCTTGATAATAAAATAGAAAGATAACTACTATTCTAATGTAATTAATACTCAGTAAATAGAACTCCGTGCAAATAATGGCTGTTGAAACATGATCACATACAAGGACGCGATTTCATAATATTAATAAGTGTTTAAATAAATGTTCACTCTTCTGTACACATATAATTACCATTATGTATGCTCCGGGGAGGTACTGAAACTACGTTTTAAAAATATCTATGAAAATCTATGAGCGGTCGTTATGAGCAGGTGGTCGCTATAGACAGGTGGTCGCATTAGCAGGTTTGACTGTACCTCCCCCGTATCTGATTCAAATGATGAAAAGTTATGATGGATTTTGTATCATTTTATGTCAATCTAAACAAATTACTACCTTAACAACTCATATTCTTAAATATATTCTTTTGTTTTGTATTGATTTATGAATTTACATAGTTGGTGTCATTGTATAAAGCTCTTAATAGGTATTTCAAAGCGAATTAAGTTTTTAAAGATCAAAATGTAGCCTATTCTTAACTCTTAAGGAGTTATTTGCATTTCATACATAAGCGCTGTATTCGAAATTCCACGTCCATGTGTGACGCATCACGTTGTAACGACGTGTGATACAGTAACCAAATATGCAATACAGTATGCTCAAATTTTGTATCAAACGATGCGCAAGACTCTAGGAAAGACCTCCATGAAATAACAAGCTGGAATCAGCAGTGCATTGTGGTGTAAATGTGCAAGATGTGTGACTGGGTCTTCATGACCCCTAAGGCTGAAACACAATATTTAGTGCATTAGGTGTGGTTTTCTTGAAACTCATCCTGTGGACTTCCAGTAGCTAGTTTACAAGGTTGTCCACCTAGGTTGTGATCCTAGAATGTCCTAGAAGTAATTTCTGGTGGCCAACCTTTTACAACAGGCAAAAGCTGAAATCCTAAAAAAATGGTGGTTTGCCCCCTGGTATATATATAGTTGTTGATTAGATAATAGAGAGTAATTACTAGTATCACCATTACCTCTGTGTTATACACAACAACTAAGCTTTTTTATCTTTAGATTTTTTTCCGAACAAAAATTGGGGTCAACATAAGGTTACATTAAATGTCAAATGAGTAATAATTGTCTTCATCATCTTAGTCATATCATTAGCAAGGGAAGTTGATATCAATAACTACCATGCACCCTTATCACATATCCAGTGTGAATTAATTTTTATATTTGTTTAAATTCGTATACTTCATTATTTGTATTCAATGTGTATATATTTTATCGAATCATAATACAATCAAGCTGTGCATGGTTTGTTTTGTTTAATTTGATTTTATGTATTTTCACTATACTCTCATAATAGTTATAAATAGTTATACAAATGATAAGGATATACATTCATTAAACATGCATAACTTATCAAATTAGTTTAATCGTGTTCTAATTTGGAATACAATTGCAGAGTTTCAAAGTTGTAATGGAAAAATAAAAAAATAGACATCTTGTGAAAGTCAATAGATCTATGAAAGGGATGGGTTTGTTTATAATAGTTAAAACGCAATACTTCAAAGGGATCTATAGTAACTTTGTTGACATGTGCAATTAGTGATGAATGGTTAATGAAAAATTGTATTTTTGTGATCTCATTTTATCCACTGAGTAATGAGCGAAAATTTCACGTTAAATGCATATTATATGACCAAGTAATGAGCGAAAATTGAATGCAAAGTGATATTCGCAAACTCATTGCACTGACTCTGTACATAAACAGTTATAACTTTCCAGTGGATAATACAAAATCAGAACACTTCAATCGTAAATACTTTTGAACGAAAGGGAAATTCGAAAAACGAGGTATGAGAGAACCACAAGAGTTCAAAGCAGAATTTGGACAATGTTACTAGATTCCTTTAAGACTAGTTCATAATTGTTACACACCTCTCTGCCGAATTTTCGCATGAATATGAAGACGTTTAAAATCATCGAGAGCTGCGGAGACACAACCACTCAGTCTAAACATGAACTTACTACTGTACCTAGGTCAGTGGCGTAATGAGCAAAAACTTTTTTGGGGGCAAAACCAAATCCGCATTACAGTCGGATATTGCGACATGTACTATAATGTGGGTAAGTGCGTCATGATTCTACCGACCGGGAAAAAAGAGGGTTTATTTGTTTCATAAAGAAAAAAATAAAAATAAAAATATGCACCCCAATATGATAATCGCAAAGTGACATATACTTGACATGAAGTAAAATCTGAGTTATCTTGTCTAAAGATCAATCACTGGTATATCGAATTAGATATAAGCCATGATTTATTTTTATTTTTTTTGGGGGGGGGAGGGGGCAAGCGCCCCCAAGCGCCCCCCTCCCACCAGTACGCCAGTGACCTAGATAGTAGGTTCATGGTCTAAAGCTCTGACGAACATGCCTCCATTATTCAAACATATGCGTGGACTCGACTCTTCATTTGATAGTTAAGTGTCAATCTAGGGCGTATGTTTCACATTAATTTTTACGATCGGCTCGCGAATACTAATTCTTGAAGTAACTTGTTACGTAATGCGGCAGATGTACTGAAGCACGTGTATAGGACATGAAGTGGGCGGTGCACCTTTTACTGTAAAAAACCAAAACAACAAAGTCTTTCACTTCCAGACAAATAATCGTATTCAACCGTGTTTAACACGGAAATGCATCGGAAGAGACAGGCAGGGAAGTGTAGAGCAATCGGGGAAAATAAATAGATATAAAGTGAGGAAGAACAAAGAGAGTGAGCGAGAGACACTGAGGGTGACAGAAATAAAAACAATCGAACGGTTTTCCTTTTATTATCTTTGTAGCGTGGCGGTATCAGGGCTTTGGTGCTTTCACGGTTGACATGGTTGAGTGAATTTGCAGTAATCACAAACACCAGTGAAAGGTGAATATAATTATAACCATAACGGTCTCGTTTCATTGTAGTCGAAAGCTTCATCGAAAGCAGAGAGGAAAGTGATAGCACAGTTTTGGCCGGGCTCATTTCTGAATTTGGACCAGGACCAATCGGATATTATTTCCTAATCTCTCCCTTAGTACCTGTTCTTGACCAAGGAGCGCGGCATACTAAGGTAAGCCTTATATATTTTCACCATTGCAATGGTATTAGAATAGTTATTTTGTGAGTTTAGATATCAAACTGATAATTAGACAGACGATGGTAACGTATACCGTACTTTTATCATTCTAACATCAAGAATCTGTTGGTAAAATTAGTTAAATATTCTGTTAGTATTACATTATCAATTTGTTTGAAGTTAACAAATCAGCATAGTTTTATTTTGTCTAAAAGTGTTTTATTTTTGGGTTATAATTATAAATATATGATCAATTTCACTTATAGAAAAGCAATATATTCTAAATAAATTGTCTCTACATAGGCAAGCTATATAGGAGTTGATAATGCATGTTATGATAAATGCTTTTGTTGCGGTAATTTAGTTAAACATAATACATTAAAATACCTTACCGTAACAGTTTCCATGTGGTGTTATAATATGTATAATAATAATTGCTACCATTCATGCTACCGAAGAAAATGATCACGAATGGCCTTGTCAAAATTATGATCGTAAATGTTAATATTTATCTATGATTGTAGACAGTGTAAGTGACACGGGGTACATAATACATGTTAGTAAATAAAGATTTATTTACAAAGTATTGTAGGTGGGGTAAGTGAGACGAGTTTACACAAATAATGAACATAAAATAAGCAATAATTATTGTAGACAGTGTAAGTAAGACGGGTACATAATACATGTTTGTAGATAAAGGTTTACATTTCCAAATATTGTAGGCGGTGTAATTGAGACAAGTTTACATAATGCTTATTAATACCCACAAATGTTTGTAAGGCAGGGTACATAATGCATGTAAATAATAATAATAATAATGACTAATTATTGTAGCCACGGATGTTCGGGAGGCGAGGTACGTTACTGCATAAAATGTCGCCGCTGCAAAAATTAATGTCGCCGGCGACAATTTGTGCAGTGGGGCTAATGTATGCAGCAACAGGGTACATAATATGTCCGAATATCTTGGCACCGTTGCAGAACAATTAAAATTACAATTATTGATTGTAAGTCAGAAAATTTGCGCCTTTCAACCAATCAGATTTGCGCGTTTATAGAACACATGATCTGACTTACAATTAATTGTAACTTACAATCGATCGTATCACTTTCTGCAACGGGGCCATGAGTATATTTTAAGAGGTATCTTTAGGAATGTCCAGTTTTCAAACCTTTACGTTGTGGAGACCATGGTGACATGCGCGTTAAAACCTTTCAACATGTTTAAAGCAAATAAAAAGAACCGGTTAGACCGCCGCAGTGCAAACAACGCAAATAAAGGCCTATTCGTCATCGACCTCTTATATACACACTAACACAAACAGGTTTATCCAGACATGCAATTTTATGGTACCTTAAATTTGTTATGTACATTACAGAAAAACATTGTATTTGTCTAATCACAACCTTCATTTCTCCCTATGATAGTTACTAGTAACTTTCTTGAATGGGTATGAGTTCAGCCAGAAGACATTATCGATATATTTTGTATGTACGCCCATACAGTTTCAGATGTATCTGCATGTTGTGGAAAAAATCAAACCTTTACAATTAAATAAAATATATAATAACATCGATTTTTAAAGTAACGGGCTTCTAAATTATTCGTTGACATATGTTATCTTTACATTCGTAATGAGTTTACTAGTGGTCAACCATGGTAATATAGGCACCGCGATGAGTACAAATATATTCAAATTTCACATTTCCCGAATTTTGAATGTCAATATAGAATTTATTTGTAAATGGCTGGTGCACATGTTTAATCATTGTTATCACTTTATGTACAATACATGGTCACTTATGAACAAACTGGACACTATAACAAACTGGACACTATACTATAGCAATGCCTCTTATGCCGACCCGACTGATATCGATTTGTTTTGTATTTTCTGCAGCTTTACCATATAAGTATACCGTACGATTTTAAGCCCGTGTACAGTCATAGGAAGTATATTAAACCGGTTTATTTTAAATCTAATACGTGCATTGAATAATAAATCATTCTGAAATAGTATCTATACATGTATAGTCGGTTTTATGAGAGTTTTAAGTGATTATTATTACGGGTAATATATATATATATATATATATATGGGCGCCGTGTAAACGAAACATATACCTACCAACATAATGTTACGTAATATTAATTTTTAATGATGACATTTTCAAAGGTAACATGCAGAATGGTGTCTGCGTGTAGTATACTTTTTTTGTTTATAAATTCACTAGATGTTTGAATGGCAATTTGCCATAATGATCGGATAAGATTTGCTATGTTTTAGATTAGACAAACAGTAAGTTGTTTCATAATGTAGGTCAAACATCGATATATAGCACGACAGAACAGCATGCATTGTTTACAACCGACTGCGTTGAGTCGTATGTTTTTATACACATCAACATAACCTTATTTTAGAAAAACAAATCGTTTATTTCCGTGCACAACCTGTAACAGTGTCAATTATTTGATATAATGACTACAAAGATCCTGTGTGTTAATAGAAATAACGGAGACTGAAAGTTACTGTTGTTATTTTAAAAAAAAACACAGATAATATATGCATCAACAAAAAAGGATATGTATATAGGCTATGTGCATTATAAAATTCAGTCTGAAACAAGTCTTTTCGACAAACGGTTAAGGTCAAGACTAAGCTTGTACATATTTGTTATTTAATTTATCTGATTACAAAATATAGATAATATATAATGTATGGAGTAATTCATAGTTTGTTCGGCGCGTCATTAGCTATCTTTGAACAGAACTTGGCCAATGATATTCCACTCTAGCTCAGTTGCATTCTAAGTCTAGTTTAGATGATAGTAAGCCACACAAAGTGTTCTTACTTTTAACCATGGTTATAATAATGGGTAAGCCCATTAAACCATTAAATGGTTGAAACCGATGAGTGTTTAGAGAGCGCCCTCTTGAGTTTTAACGGCTCTTTTTGAATGATAAAATGCTTTTTACTGAGTCATTTGTAATGTTGTATTCCTTTCGAGCATGGTGGAGTTATAACTGTTAGTTTGTAATGTAATGGTGCAGGTTTTGGTTACTAAAATTCAGTTTGACCAAAACTGTACTCTCTTTACCAAAACTCAACTATCCCTTTAACCCTAGTTGACAGCTAAAAGGATCTCGTTTTGCATACGTAGGCCTACTAAGAAGCCCTACCACCTAAAATGACTTAGATTGGAACTCTGCTGGTTTTCTGAAGACAGGTCCGGATAGTTTGATTGCATTTAGGTTCTTGTAAACAAGGTTAAAAGTAAAGTGATTTATAAAAACTTCTATTGGTACCATTTTGAAACACATAGTGACATTATATATTATAATGTTTATGTATCATTCCTTATTATTCAACATTTCACATTTGAAGAAATACAGGGACCTACGAATAACCCTCATTGAGTACTTATTATGACAGTTGTACCTTAATCGATATAGCAGGTTTGTGAACAATGGTTCAGACTGGATAACAACAATACTAATTGTTTATTGTCAATAGGCTATAGGCTAGCCATTCTGATCGATTTGATAGAAGTAGTATTGTTCTATTCTGTTTAATTCCGAATAAAAGGCGTGTCTCTTTCCGCCGTGTTCCGGTTACTGAAGTTGGTCTCCCACGAGCATGAGGACGTTTGCTGTTTCATGACATGACATTTTTAATGTCTGGCTTTGCCCCCCAAAAAAAAAACAACAACAAACAAACAAAAACAAAAACAACAAAAACAACAAAGAATCATTATATTGCATGAGAGTTCTTAGTCCCAACCACTTAACTGTTTCAACAGTTGTTCAAGGGCTGACAGTCTTACGTACTTGAATATATTCAGGTGTCTATTTATAAAGAGGGTGATTTTCTTCAAATTTATATAGTTTAACATATCAGCGGATTCCACGTTTCGAACTAATCTTTTATCTTTTTGCACTCTAGCTCAAAACACTTGTCAAAACGCCTATTATCGGCTAATCGAAGGATAAACGAACAACCCTAATCGTGTGCTCATAGCTTCCATATATACCATCATTTTTTTTAAAGTACTGATTACTAATTCATATTGCATTGAATATGATTATACATGTTTACTTGACTTCCCTTAAAAACGGCTAATTTTACTAAAAATTACAAACCTTTCTGAAGTATATGACAATATAGTAATACCATTATGTAGTATCATTATGCACGTATGACAAGTAGCCACCAAAACAGTATTTTATTTTCCTTCCCCAGATCGTTCAGCATGACGGGCAAGTCGAACGGGGCGTCGAACGGGGTGGCGAAATCGAACGGGGTCAGCAATGGCCACGTCGACCAGGGAGGCGACAGCGGGTCCGACCGGATTGTGCTCGAACGCTCCCTCGGGCTCAAGGAGTGTATCGGCATGGTGATGGGCATCATTATTGGTACCGGAATCTTCATCTCACCAAAAGGTATGTGATTACGTAATACTACATAAATACCGTCGTTAATATTGTTCTTGAGGACAGATTGTCACACAGCATACAAACTGACCAACAAACAAACTAACATACACATATATGCTCACGAACACACCGGGTATTTTTTTTTTTTTTTAAATGATTTTTTATTTCTCCAAATTATTAACATAACATTTACAATTGAATAACATTTTTAAAAATACAAGTTTACATCTCAAGTGTACAAATCAAGTGTAATTCACAAAAATTAAACACAATGGAGATTTAACAAAAAATAAAAAGAAGTAAGACACGCTACTTCTCTCATCCCCCCTTCCCCACCCCCTAAACACTCACCCCCCCCCCCCCCCCCCCACCCTACCCCGGAAATCTACTCACATTCCTTTAAAAAAAATAAAAATAATAATGCTTACAAAATACATATTTAAATCAATACTTTTTAAATACTTTTTTTTTTTTTTTTTACAAGCTCACGGGGGAAACATCACATATGAAGAGTTCATTATTTCAATCTTATTCTAATTTTACCGTTTCCCATTTTTGTAAATGTAGTCCTAATTTTCCCATTTTAATTGCTATTCCCTTTTCCTGGGCCTTATAATCCAATAACAGTTTCTGTATTTTATCAATATTAGGTAGAACACCCTCTTTTCTAAATACAAATAAAATATATTTTACCATAAAAATGATGGTATTGCAACATTTTATTCTATTTGAATTACCTGACAATCCAACAAATATATCCCGCCAATTTAAGTCCTTTATTTCATCTAACTCAAAACGTTGTATCAAAGCTTGCCATGTCAATTTTACATTTAAACAAAATAAAAATAAATGCGAATATGTTTCCCTTTCCCGTTTACAGTACGAACACAAGTTGTCTTCAACAAATCCAAATCTAAATAAATTATCTTTAGTGTAAATTGCCCCATGGAGTAACTTAAATTGAAACTCTCTCTGTTTCCCAATTATTAATGTTATTCTTGGTCTAAAAAAACATTCATACATTTCTTTATCTATAAAATTAAAATCATTTTGTCCATCTCTTATCTGTAAATCATATGACTTTTGCAATTCTCTAATAAAATAATCATATATTTTTCTTGATGGTACATCCTTAAAACTTAATTTTTTATCCAAAAGATATAAATTAATATTATAATTTATTAAGTCTACCTCACAAAATTGTATCAAACCTAAATCAATTTTCCAATCCCTCGGAATCGCATGATATATATCAATTATTGTAAGTAAGTTGTCACCTCTCATACCAAGGTTCAAAAAGTATGCAACGGGTTTAACATGTCCATTATCCATAACATGGTTCAACATAACAATCCCTCGTTCAAATAATTCTTTATCAAATACCATCTTATTTTTTTTTATACATATATTCCTATTATTAAAAATAATTGGATTCATACAACCATTAAAATGCCTTAAATTATCATTCTCTTCCCCAGCTTTCAACATTTCCAAATAATAAGGTGGAATCTTGAACCTAAACTTCATCTTTTGCATTTCATAATCACATAAGAAAATTAGCCTTCCTCCTACTGAACTTAAGCAATAATCAAAAAATAACTTCCACCTCAAATTTCTTTTTCCATATAATAATCGTTTCACCCACATTATCCGCTGCGTTCTAACAAATATTTCAAAATTAATCATTTTTACTCCACCATAATTATAATTTTTATACATAATTTTTCTTTTTATACGATCCTTCCCTCCTCATATAAAATCAAACGATATTTTCTCTACTTCTATATAAACCCATAGGGAACAACAAGGAGAGATGAAACATAATTCAACTTTGTTAATGCATACGTTTTCAATAAATGTATTTTACCCATAATAGTCAAATCCCGTTGTTTCCACCAACCTAGAAGCTTATTAATTTTACTTAATATTTCTTTGTAATTTAAATCATCTTTTAATCTAAAATCGACCGAGAAATTAACACCTACAATTTTTACTTCCTTAACAAATTGTCCAAATAACGGCAAATCTGGTTTCCCAGTTTCCTCACCCATATACATAAAATGTGTCTTTTCCTTATTAACTTTCAAACCACTTACTTTTTCAAATTCTTCAAATATATATTGCAACCTTCTTATGGAGTCTAAATCTTTCAAAAAAATGGTCATATCATCTGCATACAATACTTGTCTTATTTCATGCTCCCCAAAATGTATCCCTTTAATTATTTTGTCCCTCCTTACTTCATTTGCCAATAATTCTATTGCAACCAAAACAAATAGGGCGACAATGGATCACCTTGTCTGACCCCCCTTTCTATATCAAAATAACCAGTGGAATAACCCCCATTCATAATACAACTACTTATATCATTATATAATATCTTCACCCAAGAACAAAACGAATCACCAAAACCAAACAATTTTAGCACTTTCAATAAATATTGATGGGATACAGAATCAAAAGCTTTTTCGAAATCTACCACAATCAGAAACCCCTGTCCTTGCTCCAATGAATGTTTAGAATAAAATAATATATCCTCTATTAATCGAACCGCTTCCCCAATATTTCTGTCTTTTATATATCCCACCTGATCATAATGAATTATTTCATTTAAAACCTTTTTAATCCTAGTTGTACACACACACACACACACACACACACACGCACACGCACACGCACACGCACACGCACACGCACACGCACACGCACACGCACACGCACACGCACACGCACACGCACACGCACACGCACACACACACACACACGTTCACGCGAATAAACAAACAAACAAATACACAAACATACACATACACACACACACACACACACGTACATTATTTTGTACTGTCCATGTCATTGTATACCGATTGACGTTCAAATATTGTTGAACAATAATGTATACATTATGATAATGTTTATTATGCATTATTATGTTTAATAACGAAGATACTCTCAATCCTGGGCTCCATTTTTTTTTGAGAGAAAAGAAAATTAACGATGTCACAATCATGGGCAATATTCATGCATCTGGCATGTTGATATAGGGTAGCTATATGGATTCCGGAAATACTGTTTCCCTTGCCTTGGTTAGTTGAGATTAAACAATACCTACTCAACCACAAACATGTAAAAAGAATGAACAAGATGACTGGATTATGAACTGTGTTTGTTAATAGGGTCATCGATTGTTACGCTTTTGTTGTTTCACCCCATCCGCTCTTCATCCAGGATACAACACATTCAGATAAGGCCAATCCAAGAGTTGAGGAAGTTTTCTGTTTCCTCTCGCAACATTTCGTGTTTTCTTTCAAAATAAAAAGCAGTTTCAACCGGTTTAAATCTCATTATGATAAGGTATTCAGTGTCTGCTCTAACCCATTAATATAAACGGGAGCCAAGTTGAAGGAGTTTATTCGAATTCCGACATCTGCCCCCCGTTTTTATCTCAATTACTTTAATATTTTCTTTACTACTGGAAGATGCATCCGAAAAGTACTGGTTAGTGAGCAAAAAATCCAAGATGTTTCCTGGCCGATTGTTATCTCTTTTACCCAATTCACGTAAATAGTGTAACATATTTCCTCTCTATAATGAATTTAGTGTTCTTCACCTTTCCACTTAAATCCTAATGATTATTATATCCTGATATGAATGTTGATGATATGAGCGAAATCAATCACTGACACTTAAACCTTTCAGTTTCAGTTTTAGTTTTTATCTATGCATTTTCCATATTGACAATAACCAAAATAACAATGAATACATTTTCGTAATATACTAATAAGTAATATAAGTAGTAATTCACAAGTAAATAAATATAAGTAATCAAAATAACGATTATCAAACATATTTCAAATCGAATTTGAAAAGAAAGGAAAGGGGGAGAATGCAGAAGACCGATATCGTAAGCAGAGCTTGAAATTATACCGGCCTTACTTAAACCTTTGGCCAGGCTTAGACTATACGTGCCGTACAATGTAACTATAGTATCAGTTATATTTTAAAAATCAAATCATATATTTTGGTGATGTAGCTAACTAAAAAAATATAGGGCCAACATGAAATGAATTCAACAAACAAAATCAAAATAACATGTAGGCAAACACAATTAATGTAGGTGCACTGGCCACCATAATACCTTCTATACCCAAATTTCTGTTGAAAATTTTCTCCTTTCATATCTGAAGATCACATAGCGAAATCAAGATCCTACCTCATCGTACTGGGGAAAATGTTATTCTTTCATTATTCACAAAGACGAAAAGGGAGCAGTAAAGTGATTTACCCTAAGTCCACTTGTTACCTATGGTATTTGTTAATAGCGATCAAATCGGACAGTATACTCTGTTTGACCTACATCGGTGAAACCAAGGGCAAAAATACCAACAATACAATTTACGGATTTACAATTACTAACGAATAAACCAACCCAGAATTGTGCTTAAATACAAATGGTAATGATCCTGTCAACTTTCAAAGAACTCTTGTTCCGTCTATTGTCAGCGATTGTTTCCCCCCGCCTCTGGTAACATGTGTTAATGTAATTATGACTCCCAATATATACAATCCTGACGTCATTTTCATTTCCTTACATGCCGGTATCATTACAGTTGTTCGCGATTAGTGTCAGGTGAATGGTTTGACTTTCATCGCCATGTGGTACGCTAAATGCCATCATACCATTTGCTTGTGAATCAAATAAATCAGACTTTTCAGAGAAGAAAGTTGATAAGAAAGGCTAGGCCTTCGATAATGAGGACGCAGTATTTTGGATGATAGATTGGTCAGTGTATGTTAGTGTTACTTCATATGTATATTACTGTTAAGGTTGAATAAACGAAGGAACGAAAACAGAAATTAGTATATAAACGTGTATACATAATACTAAAATAAGGTGTGTCCACAAAATAAATGACATTGTCATACCCTACTCACACGCCCTACACAGGAAGGATGAGAGACTTGTTCATATTTTATACATAGTAATCAAATTAAACAAATGATAGTGCTAGAAATACGATGTGATCACATCTAGGGACGTTCGATTATAAAACCAGGCTCCTTTGAGGGAACGATAAATGTTCTCTGGCCCGTTGAAACAATTAAGGTGAATGACGAAGTACAATTTACACTTTGGTAAAAAGTATAAAGATAAACAATTAAATATTCATTATGTAGATGAAACATATCGTACATGTTCCTCACGTTTTAAAAATAAAGGTAAATAAAGGTAAATGTGTAAAACATTGAAATACAACAAATATTGTACTGTTTGTGAAGTAAATACAAATACAATGATTCCTCTTCAAATATTTCTTCCCGTTGTTGCAGTATGGAAGTTTGCATTCTAAGAGGTACAAATGTTGCTTTAAAAAATGTATTCATGTTCTGTATTCTTCTCAAGATCAAATTCAAGATAAAGGTTTGCCTTAATATATCGTTCACCTTTCTCCGACGAAGATTCTGCTGTATGATCAAAAGTTCATGCAGGTCCTAAGATTGACTCTCATTACAGGCGATCTAACTAAAAAGTAAAGATAAGCAGTTTTCAGCAGTATAATATTTCCTTCATCTTCTTATAAATCAGGTGTACTGGCAGGAGCGGGCGGTGCCCCCGGTCTCTCCCTCATCATGTGGGTCATATGCGCCATCATCTCGCTGTTCGGCGCGCTCTGCTACACCGAGCTCAGTACGACGTTCGGCAAGTCCGGCGGCGAGTTCACCTTCATCCTAGAGGCCTTCGGTCCCCTGCTCGCCTTCCTCCGCATGTGGACCT
>JBAMJV010012870.1:0-22500 GCA_037951105.1 Echinarachnius parma
CCAAATCAACGCAAAACGGACAATATCATAATAGTGGAATTAATTACGTGAACATCGGATAAGCCTGCTATAATCATAATACGTTGCCACTGGTTATTACATATTTATCCGTGACCGGAATTATTTATGTAATTCTTTTTCCTCCAAAGATGACGCCTGAAGGTTTAAATCATTTGGTAACATAATTCAATTGAAAATAATTATCTTTCTGTATAAGAATAAGAGGTAAAAACATGAAAATGCGTTGGCCGGGAATCGAACCCGGGTCAATTGCTTGGAAGGCAACTATGCTAACCACTCGGTATTACCCTTGTACCGCAATTGTTGGACATATATCGTGCACTATACAAGGTGCCCCCCCCAAAAAAAAAAAAAAAAACACAAAAAAAAACACAAAAAAAACAGAACGGGCACTTCCCAAAATAAAGTAACAAACTGATTATGTCCATCAGTTAGGATGTCTTTTCCAAAACGATACCAAGAAGAGTCATTTTTGTCATGTAGTTTTTTTTTAAGGGCGCTGTGAGTGACACCATGTCAGGTTCCCATTTTTGTCAATTTGTACCAAGTCAGTGCCTGATAAATCGCACTTACTCCCCGTCATAGCATCGAACAACCATGTCCATTCTCTCGGCACACAGCTGAATGCATGCACACTAACAATAGCGCGCGTATTGCTCGTTGTTCGATGATATGACGGGCAGTAAGTGCGATTTATCAGGCACTGACTTGGTAAAAGTTGACAAAAAATGGGAACCTGACATGGTGCCACTCACAGCGCCCTAAAACAAATTAATACTACACGACCACAATTACCACAATTAGTGTTCTTGGTATCGTTTTTCATTGGAAAAGACACCCTATCCGATGGACATAATCATTTTGTTACTATATTTTGAGAAGTGCCCCGTTCCGGTTTTGTCGGGCCACCCTGTATTTTGGGAAGTGCCCCGTTCTTTTTTGGGGGGCCACCCTGTATATCGATCCAAGTAGTGTTCCCATTTAAACAGAAATAATACTTACATTTAATGTATGTTATTATTCTGTATACAAGTATAAAAATAATGATATAAATGTAAGTATTTTTTATGTTACGATAAAATGCACTATGAGCCAGCAAAAAATTATCACTGCAGGTTTGAAGGCTGAACTAGTTTTTATAATTTGTTTTGTAAGAATTAAATTAATTTTTGATATAAAAAAAAAGATGCGTTGGCCGGGAATCGAACCCGGGTCAATTGCTTGGAAGGCAACTATGCTAACCACTATACCACCAACGCTCGCTACATGTGGAGGAGAGATATCGTGTATTTAACCGAACCAAATAGTTGACCCTTTAGCCTTTAGCTTTACTCGTTTCCACAGTAACATTAAAGTACAACATCTATTCCATTTATTAGGAAATCTTTTCATTATTGCTCGTTCGATTTTCTGCTGGTTTACTCAAATTGCCTTATGATATTTAACTAAAATGTATTCCTCAAATTAAAAACAAATCTCCTTTATTTCCGTTACTATAACATACTAATTATTTATTATTGTAGACTTTATACAACGTTCAGAATGATATCTTTCTTTCATCAAAGTATAACTTAAACTCCTATAACTCCATTTCTTAATAAAGCAATATTCAAGTGACATAATCGTCATTTTAAAAAAGTTACAAAATGGAAAGTTAAAAGTATAATATTCCGATCGCAGAATACATAGACCATGGCTCATCATAAATAAGTCGAATGGAATAGTACGCCACGTTGACTAAGTCTGCTTACGATATATAGCTTCAGCTTCAGCTGCCACGTCTCCCTGATTTCGCAGGGGACTCCCTGAAAATACACCAATATTAATGCTCCAGATTTCATCCCTATAATTATCTCAGCCAATCTCCCTGATTATTGAAATATTATTGTCATTATGTTGTCTGCATGTATTTAATTGCTATCTCCCTGATTTATGATGCAATTTCCCCAAATCTTCCTGATTGTTGAAGTTCAATGTTGGTAGCTCTGCTACAGGCTCACTCCAGTTTTAGCCGGATATTGTACATGGTCTGTTGCACAAAAGTTAGAAAGTGTCGATTCCATTGAAGTATACCACTACGTAGTGGTATACTTCAATGGTCGATTCAAGCATGGACCCCATGATTCAAGCATTGTCAAGCGTAAATCTACACATACAATATTGTTTGCTGATTGGTCAAAAGTCTACTCTTTATCCGAAAGGACGAACATAATGGTGTTTGTGACAACGGGGCCACCCTGTTGCACAATGTGATTACAAAAAGGAAGAAAAAGTAAAGAATGCGTTGGCCGGGAATCAAACCCGGGTCAATTGCTTGGAAGGCAACTATGCTAACCACTATACCACCAACGCTTGCTGTTTGCATCATTATATATTACACACTTTTAGTTATGAGAAAATATAGCATGGATTATCAAGAAAAAATAAACAAATTTAAATAATATTGTCGAGTGAAAGTAAAATTATACTATAATATGATCATAATGTTGTATGCTTTAAATTGAGCTAAGTTTATAAGATACAATGATATAGAATACATTTCAAGAAAAGAGGGGAAAAAAAGATGCGTTGGCCGGGAATCGAACCCGGGTCAATTGCTTGGAAGGCAACTATGCTAACCACTATACCACCAACGCTTGTCACGCTTCCATCGGTGATTTTAATGTTATTATCCGATCCAAGAAGTTGACCTTTTTAGGTGAAACCACCCGTTCCCAGGACAACTTGATTGTTTAACACTTAGTCTAATTCTAGGATTTGTTTATTTACATACATTGTAAATAGTTATTTTAAATAAATTTATTGATCTGCATTATTATGAGCTGGTTTCATCGATGATGGTCATTATAAAAAATCAAATTTTCCACCCCAATTTTGGGTCTTTTATGATATACCCTTTAATTTGTACTTTTATTGAAATTCGTTTTTTTATTTAAAAGTGGGTAATGTGTATAATGTATTCTTGTATAAGCCCTCATATAATAATTATGTTAAAATGTTTCGATTATTTTGGATTGATAATCTAATCACTGAAATATTGAATAATGCAGTTTGTGAGAGATGAAATTCAAACAAAAATGCATTTCCATCGCTGCATCGCAGTAGACCCCGGTTGCTGTCAATCACACTAATAATGATGCCACGTTGACGGGTCGCGGACAGGGCCTGCTGTTCAAAATATATATCGTACATCTATATAATACAGTTTAGTAATAGTTAATAATTTGTTTAATTGTTAAACATGAATAATGCAGTTTCGGGGATATGCACTAATTTCGTTCAATTTACTTGATAAAATGTCTGCATCATATAGACCCTCGTATACCACGGTGGCTGGCAATCACATGCAGTATAGACTGCCACGTTGACAAATAAACCTAGTGGCATTTGGAGGTCGACGGGTACGGGGCCTGTTGCACAAAACTTAGTACGCATATCGATTTATTTGTAAATCTACTTAATACTGGATGATGATTCGTCAAAAGTTCTCTTCATTTGTTAATGAATATATATTTGTGCAAAAGACCATTATAGATAATCATGATACTGAATAATTCACGCACAGTTGATTACCATATTTACAACAATGAACACATGAATGAATGAATTAATTGTACAACCACAACGGTTGTGAATATTCATATCAAGGCCGCATTGGAAATAGGAAGAATCACATTTGACATAAGTTCACCTACCAATATTAACTCATGACTAAAATGACTGAAGAATAAATGAGCATAAAATGTGCTATCATAATCTGATAAATCTATATAAAAATTATATTATAATGAATCAATTAAAAAATGCGTTGAATGGGAATCGAATTAGAGTAAATTGATAGTCAGTTATGCAAACCATTATACCACAAAGGCTCATCATGACATTTAAAAATCAAGCATCAACTTATATTTTAATAAACAAACATAAGAATATCACGAATAATGAAATAAACACTCATTATGTACATTATGTTCAAATCATTACCCATAATTATAGCCATTTAAAAAAAACGAAATAAGAAAAAAAAAATGTTTGCAATAATTGATGTGGTGACAATTTGTCAAAGAATAAAATCTACAGCACGCAATGTTGATTAAAGAAAGACAAAACAAAAAAGGGATGCGTTGGCCGGGAATCGAACCCGGGTCAATTGCTTGGAAGGCAACTATGCTAACCACTATACCACCAACGCTTGACACATCTACTGAAGGGGATACTGCAGCCATATCCAACCGTATTAGTTGACCTTTTTCAGGTGGTATCACACGTCTCCAGGGTAACAGAGATATTTACCCGTCCAGACCAATCCCAGAATAACGTTTCAATTGTGTTCTTCATTACATAATTAACATTTCACAATAATAAGCATTGTTTCGTACTTACTCAATTTACCTTGCATTATATTTGTTTTTTTTAAAAGCAAAAAGTTACTTGGTTCATTACATCAAAACCCCCCTTTTCCATTAGCACAGGATATGTAACCCCTACTTTTTGTCTTTTACCTTTTTTTAATCTCTGGGCATGATTCTCTTTACTCATATTGGTATGTCATTTCTAAAGTAATCATTAAACTCTGAATAATATGATTATTGAGACTTATGTATGACTTATATTTTCCTAAAGAATTGTTTTTATCAAAACTGCAGGCAGATCGAGTATAGCAAAGTATTTTGTATAATTATATTCTTGTGAATATTCTTGCATAGACTAGGACCAGAGAGGATGCCACGTTGGCACTGTAGCACCAGTGCGCAGCAGGGCCAAATCTCTCCGGTGGCGTAGTTAGGGGGGGGGGGGGGGTGCAAAGGGATCACTTGTACCCCACCAGCAATGTCCCTTGTGGCAGTGTATTTCTTTTTCTTCTAATATATGGAGTTTGCCCATAATATACGTTTTCATTGTTTTTTCTTCATATTTCAGCTCTTGCCTGCCCCTTCCCCCCCCCCCCCCTCTTTCCCCCGCCCTATCCCCTTTCGATGCAACACTGCCTTGTGGGAATTCTCGCCTCCTCCAAAGTAAAAACAAATACACAACAAAAGAGATAGTAAAGAAACGAAAGAACGCGCATCCCCCAATTAGTCGGACCCACGGAAGTATAGTCGGATCTCGCTACATCACTGGTTACGCCACTGCAAGTCGGATACCCTAGCCTAGATGCCTACGTGGCATCCACCCTGTGAAACCAGCCTACATCCCGGCCTGCACCAGTACACTGGTATACGTTTAGATACTGACCGTCTATCCCAGAATCGGGGTTTTGAGACCGGTTTCAGGCGTACGTATTAGTGACAAGGTTAGTCGGGAACATAATGTTTTAAAACCCTATTACTGGGCTAGAAAATTCACCATTGCTGGTCTATGTACTCGATGGGCTTATCAGTAATTTTTATTCTCTTCCCACATTTCCTTGAAAATATTAATTGAGGATAAAATATTAAATAGAAAGGGACAGGAGTCTGATAAGTGGGAAAGAGAAATGGAAGGGGGAATTTTTGTTTAATCAACTCCTAATTTTTAATCTTTAAACAACATTTCAACATCGTTGTTAAATATTATTCTATGAACGATTTTATTTATTTTATTTATCATTTTGATAGTTTAAAGTAATTTTGACGCACTTCTTTATTAACGGAAAACATAACGCTTGGAACAAAACAATTTAAACAAGAACATTTCTCCGAAGAATCAGACTAGATGCAAAACAATTCGGTTGCCCTGGGAACAGGTGACTCCACCATTTTAAAGGTCAACTGGTTGGTTCGGATAAGAACACAATATTCTTCCCCAAGAGTGTAACAAGCGTTGGTGGTATAGTGGTTAGCATAGTTGCCTTCCAAGCAACAGGCGCGCCGGAAGCAGTTTTGGATTGAGGGGGCAAAGACCTAAGGGGGCTCACGATTTTGTGTGTGTAGGGGCTCATGCCCAACCACACTCACAGGGTTGACAACTTTGAGCCTGTGGTGAGAGCACCGTGAGAGTGAGACATTGCGAGGGAGCGAAGCGACCAAGCCCAAGGGAGCGTAGCGACTGAGCGGGGGGAGGGTGTGGGGGGGGGGGGGGGGCGTCCCCCCTCCCACGGTAGGGAGCTTTTGCATTTTTGGACTTGAAATTGTGCAATTTGGTGCATACCTAGATAGGATCTGGGAAAGCGTGTTATGATTTAATCGACCAGAAATTTTGTTTTTACGAAGAAAACAAATAATTGACACACTAATAAATATGCACCCCAACACACACACAAATATTGTATTTAGTGTCATACACAGTTCCAACATAAACCGTATGCCACATTATGTATGATCCAACAACATAGCTTACAGCCAAGAATGAGTCCCGAGGGCTGGGGCAGAGCCAGAGGGGAGGGTTTGGGAGGGGGTATCCCCCTCCCACGGGGAAGATTTTGCATATACTTAAAATGGTGCAATTTGGTGTACGTCATGCCATACCTGTGAAGGAAATTTAGAATCAGAGTTAACATGTCATGATTCGAAAAAAAACAAAGAATAAAATGTGTATGCTCTCATCAGATGTTTACCAGTTTACAGTTCAAATATAACAATATTTACACAAACATGACACAAATCTGCCCCTAATATGCCCTACTTTAAACCCAAAGTGGCGATATACAGTAAGCCCTTTGACTTAATTGCAGGGGTGGGCCTGGCCTGACATACTAGTAATCCGAACGCTGCTAAAATCACGCCCGTAGTGCAGTGGCCAGCGGCTTTCGAATTTCAGAGCGCCGTTGATATGCTAGGTGTGGCGGCCGGGGTGCGCATGTTGCTGCAAACGCTCACAAAATATTACATGACCCTGGGTATACTTAGTTACGAGACGCATCTCACGCTCGGTTCTTTAAATTTGTAACATAGAAAACAGTACTTTAACTTGATGGAAGTGCTTATACAAATTTGTAAACTAAATGAAAACCTCTATAATCTTTAATTGTTATCATTTTTAGGCCTGGGCGTGTGATTTTCAAAGATTAGCGTAAGAGCGTGAGAAAGGGGTAAAATGCGTGTGTCTCACGCCCAATGCGTGAGAGTTGGCAACCCTGCACTCACCCCAGAACATACGCAAGTTACACAGCAAACTGAGATAATCTGTTTTTGAACGTTAGAATTAACAAGTCTTAGCTCATACATTTTATTTTTTCTTTCCCACTCTTCTTTTTTGTTGTCCCCCCCCCCCCCACTTTTTGGATGGGGGGGGGGGGGGGGGGCGGCCGCCCCCTTCCTCCCCACTTCCTGCGCCTATGGTAGTAGTAGTAGTAGTAGTAGTAGTAGTAGTAGTAGTAGTAGTAGTAGTAGTAGTAGTAGTAGTAGTAGTAGTAGTAGTAGTAGTAGTAGTAGTAGTAGTAGTAGTAGTAGTAGTAGTAGTAGTAGTAGTAGTAGTAGAAGTAGTAGTAGTAGCAGTAGAAGTAGTAGTAAAAGTAGTAGAAGGGGACACATTAGAAGTACAAATACAAAATGATGGAGGTAGCACACTAATTATGTCTACCTAAATTGTATTAACATTTTACAAAAATTCATGCACCATTCAATAGCAGTTTGGCAAATAATACAAGGCCATGTAATTTATATACATTACAATTTGAACATTTTCCATAGATCTCATAAAGCGCAGTTTTGTAAAAATTACGTGGCCATGAACAGTAATATTGTACATATTGAAAGCAAGCGATTTTGTATTCCTGTCATTTACATTATATCTGAAAATAAATACTTGTGTGGTATATTGTTTTATGGGATTTCCAAGTAATGGCAAGGTTTTTAGTGAAAATGGCGATTTTGTTACAATATACAGTAAGTCGGAGGTCACACACTATTCATATGGATAATATATGATACTATTTGTAAGGTCACAATCCACTGTTGCTCAAATAAACTGGTCGGCAGCTGCATCTATAACAGATAGATAGCAATTATATTTATCATGTACAATGTAATTGTAAAGTATTCCTGGTAAAATGTCGTCAATGATGTCTAGTAAGCTTAATTTAATATTAAGTTGTTTCATAAGGGCGTTGTCTATCATGTGTATTTCAAATGATTTCTTAAGGGCAGTGTTTAGCAGTAGTAGTAGTAGTAGTAGTCGTCGTCGTCGTCGTCGTCGTCGTCGTCGTCGTCGTCGTCGTAGTAGTAGTAGTAGTAGTAGTAGTAGTAGTAGTAGTAGTAGTAGTAGTAGTAGTAGTAGTAGGCTAGTAGTAGTAGTAGTAGTAGTAGTAGTAGTAGTAGTAGTAGTAGTATTAGTATTAGAAGTAATAGTTATTGTAGCAGTAGTAATAGTGGAAGTAAAAATTGCAGCAGCAGAAGACATAGATTAGTTATCATTCTCCTTATGAAGCATATCTGAGCTGGGGCAGAGCCAGATGGGGAGGGTTTGGGAGGCCTGGGGTTTCCCCTCCCATGGGGAAGATTTTGCATTTAGTGCAATTTGGTGCACGTCACACAAACAGCCATAGCAATTAATAACAGCCTACACAGGAACTACGTGGACCGGTACAGAAAACCCCACCCCAGACGGTACCATATGCAATTTACACAACACCAACACTGAGATTATTTGTTTGCGCGCGAAGCGCACCGCGAAAATTTTAAATAGAATGTATAACTAAGGTTTTAAACGTTGGAATTAACAAGTATTGGCTGATACATAATTTTTTTTTCTTTTCTTTCTTTCTTTCTTTTCTTTTTTCTTTGTTTTTTTTTTGAGGGGGGGGGGGGGCTTTTTGGAGGGGCAAAAACGCGTTTTGCCCCCCCACTTTTTGGATTGGGGGGGTGGCCGCCCCCCCCCTGCCCCCCCCCCCCCCCCCCCCCCCCCACTTCCGGCGCCTATGATTTGGTGCACGTCACACAAACAGCCAGAGCAATAACAGCCTACACAGGAACTACGTGGACCGGTACAGAAAAATCCACCCCAGACGTACCATACGCAAGTTACACATCAAACCGAGATAATTTGTGTGCGCGCGAAGCGCGCAGCGAAAACGTTAAATGGATGTATAACTTAGTTTTTAAACGTTAGAAATAACAAGTATTGGGTGATACAGTGAATTTTTGTTTTCCTTTTTCTTTCTTTCTTTTCTTTTTTTTTTTTTTTTTTGAGGGGGGGGGGGGGCTTTTTGGGGGGGCAAAAATGCGTTTTGCCCCCCCACTTTTTGGATTGGGGGGGCGGCCGCCCCCCCTGCCCCCCCACTTCCGGCGCCTATGCCAAGCAATTGACCCGGGTTCGATTCCCGGCCAACGCAACTTTTTTTTTATTTGTGGCATTGTATGTCAAAAATTTATTTATTTTTTGTTTTACCTCAAAATAATTGAAGAAGAGTTTGTTTGTTTGTATTGTTTCAGTTCCATCTTCGAAATGAATATAGATGATCTTCGGATTTAGTCATGATAATACAAACAAAATTAATAATGTATTCTTTCATTCATTTAATAATATAACTATTGTAAAGCGCTTAGAGATGAGTATCAATCATATTAGGCGCTATATAAATCGATTATAAATATTAGTATTATGATTATCATATACAAAATACGTGAAGGCGTTGGTGGTATAGTGGTTAGCATAGTTGCCTTCCAAGCAATTGACCCGGTTTCGATTCCCGGCCAACGCATCTATTTTTTGGTATGTCAAAGTTTAACTATTTCTATTTTACTTCAAAATAAATAACTGAAAAAGAAGATTAAAAAAAAAAATTGTTTTAGTTCCATCTGCGAAATGAATAAAGATGATCTTCAGATTTTATTTATGATATTAAAAACATAATTAATCACTTTTTATTTCATTCATTTGATATGAACATTATTATAATTGTAAAGCGCTTAGAGATGACTATCAAACATATTCGGCGCTATATAAATCAATTATATTATTATTATGATTATTATTATATACAAAGTCGTGAAGGCGTTGGTGGTATAGTGGTTAGCATAGTTGCCTTCCAAGCAATTGACCCGGGTTCGATTCCCGGCCAACGCAGCTTTTTTGTGGTGTTCGGCATTGTATGTAATAAGTTTATTTTCTATTTTTATTCAAAATAAATAACTAATTGAAGAAGTATTTTCTTAATTTTTGTTTCAGTACCATCTGCGAAAGGAATATGTCTTCGGATTTTAGTCATGATAATACAAACAAAATTAATCACTTTTTCTTTCATCCATTTAATATTAACATTTAATAATGTAATTGTAAAGCGCTTAGTGATGATTATCAATCATATTAGGCGCTATATAAATCGATTATATTATTATTAGTATTGTTATTAACTACAAACACATGAGGGCGTTGGTGGTATAGTGGTTAGCATAGTTGCCTTCCAAGCAATTGACCCGGGTTCGATTCCCGGCCAACGCATCTTTTTTTTTGTGTGTGTGTGTTCGGCATTGTATGTCAAAGTTTAAGTATTTCTATTCTACTTCAAAATAAATAACTAATTGAAGAAGATTTGTTTTGTTTTGTTTCAGTTCCATCTGCGAAATGAATATAGATGATCTTCGGATTTTAGTCAAGATAATACAAAAAAAAAAACTTTTTCATTCATCCATTTAATAATATAATAAAGCGCTTAGTGATGATTATCAATCATATTAGGCGCTATATAAATCGATTATATTATTATTAGTATTGTTATTAACTACAAACACATGAGGGCGTTGGTGGTATAGTGGTTAGCATAGTTGCCTTCCAAGCAATTGACCCGGGTTCGATTCCCGGCCAACGCATCTTTGTGTGTGTGTGTGTGTGTGTTCGGCAATGTACGTCAAAGTTTAGCTATTTCTATTTTACTTCAAAATAAATAACTAATTGAAGAAGTTTTTTTTGTCAGTTCCATCTGCGAAATAAATATAGATGATCTTCGGATTTTAGTCAGGATAATAAAAACGGCTAGAACAATTCAGTGTATGCTATTTAAACACACCCTTGCTGGTCTATTTACTCGATGGGCATATCAGTAATTTTTATTCTCTTCCCACATTTGCTTGAAAATATCCTTGAAAACACTCACCTGACAATATTGTACCTAAAAGTTAATTGAGGATAAAATATGAAATGGAAAGGGACATGAATAGAAGAGGGGAGATATAATCTGAAAGGTGGGAACGAGAAATGGAAGAAGGAAGTTTTCTTCTAAAATCACGTCCTATAATTTTGCATTTTTTTAACAACATTTCAACATTGTTGTTAAATATTATTCTATGAACTATTTTATTTATTGTATTTATCATTTGAATACTTTGAATACTTTTAAGTAATTTTGACGCACTTCTTTACAACGGACAACATAACGCTTGGAACAAAACAATTTAAACAAGAACATTTCTCCAAAGAATCAGACTAGATGCAAAACAATTCGGTTGCCCTGGGAACAGGTGACTCCACCCTTTTAAGGTCAACTGGTTGGTTCGTATAAGAACACAATATTCTTCCCCAAGAGTGTCTCAAGCGTTGGTGGTATAGTGGTTAGCATAGTTGCCTTCCAAGCAATTGACCCGGGTTCGATTCCCGGCCAACGCATCTTTTTTTGTGTGTGTGTTTGGCATTGTATGTCAAAGTTTAACTATTTCTATTTTACTTATAAATAAATAACCAATTGAAGAAGATTTTTTTGTTTCAGTTCCATCTGCCAAATGAATATAGATGATCTTCGGATTTTAGTCATGATAATAAAAACGAAGTTAATCACTTGTAAAGCGCTTATATAAATCGATCATATTATTAGTATTATTATTATTATTACCTACAAATATGTGAAGGCGTTGGTGGTAAGTGGTTAGCATAGTTGCCTTCCAAGCAATTGACCCGGGTTCGATTCCCGGCCAACGCATCGTTTTTTGGTGTGTGTGTTTGGCATTGTATGTCAAAGTTTAACTATTTCTATTTTAATTAAAAGAAGGCAAAGAAAATGGGATTCCAACGGGATTCGAACCCGAGACCTCCGGATTGCTAGACCGGTGCTCTTCCGACTGAGCTATAGAAAACCCTAGACGGTGCTCGTCCCAGAAACCCCTTAATTCTCTTTGCCAGAATGGTCAGAAGCTATTATAAACCTGACATAAACCCGAAGGATACAAATCAACTTGGGGATATATGCGAGGGATCACCGAAGCGATACAGCTTTTTGTAATAATTAATTCAAACATATAGGGAAACTGACCAGAAATATATTGTGATTAAAAGAAGGCAAAGAAAATGGGATTCCAACGGGATTCGAACCCGAGACCTCCGGATTGCTAGACCGGTGCTCTTCCGACTGAGCTATAGAAAACCCTAGACGGTGCTCGTCCCAGAAACCCCTTAATTCTCTTTGCCAGAATGGTCAGAAGCTATTATAAACCTGACATAAACCCGAAGGATACAAATCAACTTGGGGATATATGCGAATATATGCGAGGGATCACCGAAGCGATACAGCTTTGGAATCCCGTTGGAATCCCATTTTCTTTGCCTTCTTTTAATCACAATATATTTCTGGTCAGTTTCCCTATATGTTTGAATTAATTATTACAAAAAGCTGTATCGCTTCGGTGATCCCTCGCATATATCCCCAAGTTGATTTGTATCCTTCGGGTTTATGTCAGGTTTATAATAGCTTCTGACCATTCTGGCAAAGAGAATTAAGGGGTTTCTGGGACGAGCACCGTCTAGGGTTTTCTATAGCTCAGTCGGAAGAGCACCGGTCTAGCAATCCGGAGGTCTCGGGTTCGAATCCCGTTGGAATCCCATTTTCTTTGCCTTCTTTTAATCACAATATATTTCTGGTCAGTTTCCCTATATGTTTGAATTAATTATTACAAAAAGCTGTATCGCTTCGGTGATCCCTCGCATATATCCCCAAGTTGATTTGTATCCTTCGGGTTTATGTCAGGTTTATAATAGCTTCTGACCATTCTGGCAAAGAGAATTAAGGGGTTTCTGGGACGAGCACCGTCTAGGGTTTTCTATAGCTCAGTCGGAAGAGCACCGGTCTAGCAATCCGGAGGTCTCGGGTTCGAATCCCGTTGGAATCCCATTTTCTTTGCCTTCTTTTAATCACAATATATTTCTGGTCAGATTCCCTATTATGTTTGAATTATTTCTATTTTACTTCTAAATAAATAACTAATTGAAGAAGATTTTTTTCTTTTTCAGTTCCATCTGCGAAATGAATATAGATGATCTTCGGATTTTAGTCATGATAATAAAAACGAAATTTATCACTTGTAAAGCGCTTATGTAAATCGATTATATTATTATTATTATTATTATTACCTACAAATATGTGAAGGCGTTGGTGGTATAGTGGTTAGCATAGTTGCCTTCCAAGCAATTGACCCGGGTTCGATTCCCGGCCAACGCATCGTTTTTTGTGTATGTGTTTGGCATTGTATGTCAAAGTTTAACTATTTCTATTTTACTTCTAAATAAATAACTAATTGAAGAAGTTTTTTTTTTCAGTTCCATCTGCGAAATGAATATAGATAATCTTCGGATTTTAGTCATGATAATAAAAACGAAATTAATCACTTGTAAAGCGCTTATATAAATCGATTATATTATTATTATTATTATTATTAACTACAAATATGTGAAGGCGTTGGTGGTATAGTGGTTAGCATAGTTGCCTTCCAAGCAATTGACCCGGGTTCGATTCCCGGCCAACGCATCGTTTTTTGGTGTGTGTGTTTGGCATTGTATGTCAAAGTTTAACTATTTCCATTTTACTTCTAAATAAATAACTAATTGAAGAAGATTTTTTTTCTTTTTCAGTTCCATCTGCGAAATGAATATAGATGATCTTCGGATTTTAGTCATGATAATAAAAACGAAATTAATCACTTGTAAAGCGCTTATGTAAATCGATTATATTATTATTATTATTATTATTACGTAAAAATATGTGAAGGCGTTGGTGGTATAGTGGTTAGCATAGTTGCCTTCCAAGCAATTGACCCGGGTTCGATTCCCGGCCAACGCATCTTTTTTTTGTGTGTGTGTTTGGCATTGTATGTCAAAGTTTAACTATTTCTATTTTACTTCTAAATAAATAACTAATTGAAGAAGTTTTTTTCTTTTTCAGTTCCATCTGCGAAATGAATATAGATGATCTTCGGATTTTAGTCATGATAATAAAAACGAAATTAATCACTTGTAAAGCGCTTATATAAATCGATTATATTATTATTATTATTATTATTACCTACAAATATGTGAAGGCGTTGGTGGTATAGTGGTTAGCATAGTTGCCTTCCAAGCAATTGACCCGGGTTCGATTCCCGGCCAACGCATCGTTTTTTGTGTATGTGTATGTCAAAGTTTAACTATTTCTATTTTACTTCTAAATAAATAACTAATTGAAGAAGTTTTTTTTTTTCAGTTCCATCTGCGAAATGAATATAGATGATCTTCGGATTTTAGTCATGATAATAAAAACGAAATTAATCACTTGTAAAGCGCTTATATAAATCGATTATATTATTATTATTATTAACTACAAATAATGTGAAGGCGTTGGTGGTATAGTGGTTAGCATAGTTGCCTTCCAAGCAATTCACCCGGGTTCGATTCCCGGCCAACGCATCTTTTTGTGTGTGTGTGTGTTCGGCATAATTGTCAAAGTTTTACTATTTCTATTTTACTTCAAAATGAATAACTAATTGGAGAAGATTTGTCTTAATGTTTGTTTCAGTTCCATCTGCATATGAATATAGGTAATCTTTCGGATGTTTGTCATGATAATAAGAACAAAATTAATAATTTTTTCTTTCATTCATTTAATATTAACATTTAATAATATAATTTTAAAGCGCTTAGAGATGAGTATCAATCATATTAGGCGCTATATAAATAGATTATATTATCATTATTATTATATGCAAATATGTGAAGGCGTTGGTGGTATAGTGGTTAGCATAGTTGCCTTCCAAGCAATTGACCCGGGTTCGATTTTTTTTTGTAACTATAGGATTTGTAATCTTGTAAATGAATGGATGTCTATTTAAAAAAAAAGTTTTTGATTCCTTTGTTGTGATTATTTGATTTAGGAATCCATTCGTTACATTCTATTTGTTTGCTTCTAAATACTTGTAAAACATTGTATGATATATAAAGGAAACAAATAACTCATGCAGTAAGCATGTTTATAAACTATAGTAATTGCTATTTATTTTCTTATCCATGTGACAAAAACAGTCAGTGTGTCAGATACGTGAGCTCAATTTCATTAGAAATCTACTCAATACATTATTACAAATACTACTACTAATAATAACTGTTATATAGCGCTATTTACGCAAAAATAATGATTTTGTGATAACGTTCATTCCTCAATCCCTTGGGGCAAAAACTCGCATATCTTTAAGAACGAGGCTAAACGGGAAAAAACAAACACATTATCTATATAATTATGGTTATGGTTTTATTTCAATACAGAAGCAAAATAAACACTGCAGTGCATGCTTGTATGGGATCGGATTCAACTATCTCCGAAAGATTTGTTGAATAGCGCCCTCAGTTAACAAACAAATTATCACGATTCTTGTATAACATGGCTTGGAAAGAATTAACTAAATCAATAGTATAATTCGTAAATAGTCATAGTGCGGGTCTTATTTGTAAAGGTCGTGAACAGAACGTTGCACAAAGTGTGGCTCAGTGCTGACATAAAATTAACCGCAAAATATCCTAGTTCTGACAATTAACAATGAAATAAACATATTTCGAACGACCAAAAGGCATAATTGTATGAACACAAGAACACAGACAAATGGGTACGCATACACCAGTGACATAACTACAGGGAGGGGGGGGGGGGGGGGGGGGCATCTGCCCCTCCCCATTAATTTGACAAATCTCATCCCCCAAATCTGCCTTATCACGCTACGTTATGTCACTGACATCACGAACAAGCGCTATACACATAACAAAGAAATAGACACACACATAGTCAAACTCGAGTTGGTCGAAACTTTCAAAACTAAAGAAAAACAACTGTAGAAAATTAAGAGAACAACGAAATTCAATAAGAACATTAATATATATACAAACGCCAAGCAATCTCCCTTACGGCCAGTCTAGTGTACGCCTCAACAAAATAAACACAAACACAGATTAGATTTCTAATAAGGGAAGAAGAAAAGAGAAGGCTATTGAGACAATTGAGTTAAAAGTGGTACAACTAAAACTATATACCTTTACAGTTGTTCATTATCGGTCTGTATATACCGTTACGTTGTATAGCCTACGCACGAAACAAAATAAAGGTAAACTATTATAGGGTGCAGGGGGGGTGGTGGGGGTAGGCACCTGTCCCCAACAATATGAGAGGAAAAAAAACAAAAAAACAACAACAACATTATTTAGGGCAGGGACACACTTATTTTTTGAAATAATAGTTATATATGTTTTTTAATTGATTTTTACATTGTCACTTGTGTTAGCATTCGTTCTTCTATCTCTGTATTTATCCTATATCCACTTCTATGATTACCTTCGTGTGATAGGCGCTATACAAGAACTGTTCATTATAATTATTACTCAATGATTAGGATACACATTGCTTTTAAGAATGAAGAAAAACGTAAGTGTGTAGGCGTGAAAGGTTGTGAACCAAAAATAAGGTCTTTCTACGACCTGATACTGACTGAGGTGGTCAAGATATTGTAGGTCTATGCAATGGGTGATTTCAAGTATGGAGTTTGGGGTTGGTGTTAGTGCTTATTAAACACTAACACCGGCCTTAGGCACCATATTTGAGATGACTTCGTGTTATGATGGTATACAGTGACATTGGGGGATTTTCAAATATTATGGCGCCTAAGGCCGGTGTTAGTGTTTAATAAACACTAACACCAACCCCAAACACCATACTTGTATACACCAGATTGTTGACAAACACACATGCCTACGTGTTTGGGATAGGGAAATGTCATATACATAGACTTTAGACAAAGTAACCAGTAGAAGCAAAATAAGGGGAGGGGGGAATAGGCGCCGGAAGTGGGGGGCAGGGGGGCGGCCGCCCCCCCCCCCCCATCCAAAAAAGTGGGGGGGGAAGGGGCAAAACGCGTTTTTGCCTCCCCAAAAAAGCCCCCCCCCCCCTCAAAAAAAAAAAAGAAAAGAAAGAAAAAGGAAAAGAAAACATGGTATGTATCAGCCAATACTTGTTAATTATAACATTTAGAGTCTAAGTTATACATCCATTTAAAGTTTTCGCTGCGCGCTTCGCGCGCAAATAAATAATCTCAGTTTGTTGTGTAACTTGCGTATGGTACGTCTGCGGTGGGTTTTTTCTGTACCGGTCCACGTAGTTCATGTGTCGACTGTTATTGTTCTGGCTGTTTGTGTGACGTGCACCAAATTGCACTATTTCAAGTATATAAATGCATAATCGTCCCCGTGGGAGGGGGATGCCCCCTCCTAAACCCTCCCCCGTCTGGCTCTGCCCGAGCCCTCGGTCGCTTCGCTCCCTCGGGACTCATTTTTGGCTGTAAGCTATGATGTTGGATCATACAAATGTGGTATATTGTTTATGTTTTATGCACCAGATCAGGCGCGCCGGAAGCAGTTTTGGATTGGGGGGGCAAAACCCCAAGGGGGCTCACAATTTGTGTGTGTAGGGGCTCATGTCCAACCACACTCTGGGTTGTCAACTTTGAGCCAGATGTGAGAGTGAGACATTGCGAGGGAGCGAAGCGACTGAGCGGGGGGAGGGTGTGGGAGGGGGGTGTCCCCCTCCCACGGTAGGGAGCTTTTGCATTTTTGGACTTGAAATTGTGCAATCTGGTGCATACCTAGATAGGAAATTCGGCTGTATTTGGGAAAGCGTGATATGATTTGATCGACCAGAAAGTTTTAATATGTTTTTCACGTAGAAAACAAATAATTGACACACTAATAAATATGTACCCCAAAACACACACACAACAACATAAACCATAATTATGCAACATTATGTATATGATCCAACAACACACAGCCAATAATGAGTCCCGAGGGAGCGAAGCGCCTGAGGCCTGATGCACATAGGCGCCGGAAGTGGGGTGGCAGGGGTGGCGGCCGCCCCGCCCCCCCCCCCCCCAATCCAAAAAGTGTGGGGCAAAACGCATTTTGCCCCCCCCCCCCAAAAAAAAAAAAAAAAAAGCGCAGCGAAAATTGAAAATGGATGTATAAACTAGTTTTTGAAAATCAGCTCATACATTTGATTTTGTCATTCCCACTCTTTTTTTTTGGGGGGGGGGGGGGGGGGGAGGGGGTGGCTTTTTGGGGCGGTAAAATTGCGTTTTGCCCCCCCCCCCCCCCCCCCCCCACACTTTTTGGATTGGGGGGGGGGGGGGGCGGCCGCTCCCCTGCCACCCCACTTCCGGCGCCTATGAATGTAGGTGTGAGGTTAATGACGATAAAGGACAGGGTAACACAGATTACAGACATCAAAGAGGTGGGGGATGCATCCCCCTCATCCCCCGTTGTCTACGCCCCTGTTTGACGATATACGATGCAATGGAACCTGTTTTTTTTTAAGGTACTTGATTATGACGCCCACTATCTTGTTTTCTTTCAGGTGGTCAATATACACTGTTTGATGAAATTCGTCTATAAAGTTCACTTGTTTATAGCGGCCACATATCTATTTTCCCTTGGGTGGTGAGCGTACAAACGATATTTTGGGACTTGTCTATGGAGGTCACCTGATTGTAGCGGCCAATTAGTTTTCTCTTATACACAGGTTTCGTCTAGTGAAACCGCTGTGGCTAAATATCCATAGAGCTATAATTACAGCCCTATGGAATCTTTCATACGGTATGCAGGCGATGGCCATCACAGTGGTCAGTGTAGGCGATCGTTAGACCAAATGAGAATTAGACTAAATGGTCATTAGCCGAAATAGTGTTTAGACGAAATGGCATTAGACGACCTGCTTTTAGACCAAGTGGAAAATAGACCTATTGGTATTAGACGAAATGATAATAGACCAAATGGTAATAGACTAAATGGATATTAGACCAAATGGTTATTGACCAAACGGTAATTAGACGAATTGCATATAGACCAAGTGAAGAGTAGCCTAACTGAGAATTAGACGAACTGGTATTATACGAAGTGATAATAGACGAAACGAGGAAAAATAAAAGTAGACGAAGTGACAATTGGCCCATTTGGTGATTAGACGAAACGGCAATTGCCTAAATGGGCATTAGACCAAGTGATGATTAGACCAAATGGGTTTAGACGAAGTGGAGTTAGACGAACTGATGATTAGACCAAGCGGTATTAGATCAAGTGAATATAAACCGCTTCCTGTACCTTACGTGCATGGCGTACATGTTTTTTTTTCTTTTTCGGCGGAGGCTGTTTGCCACATATATTCTTCTTGTCTTTGAAAGTGAGCTTAATGTGATTTTCTCCCAAATGTGATGATTCCGCTCAAATATGACGTCCTTTTAATTGTACCGGACGATAATGTGTGACAAATTTATAAAATTGAATGAAAGTGTTACTTAAAATGGACAAGAAAACCTATAATATAGGTCTTCCCATCCATTTTCAAACAATCGACATTCAATTTCATTAATTGCTTAATTCAATTTCGTCTCGAGAAGTCCGTAACGTGCAATTGCTACATTTGATTTAGTTATTTATCATTTAATTTGGTCAATGACCATTCAACTTTAAAATTTGGTCATTCTATTTTGTCACAATATAAAATAAAAATATAAGCTACTATAGTTCAAATCGTTTTCAGATCTGATATTTATGCTTGCTATCATGTGTAATTTATTTTAAGCCTGTAAATGAGACACAAATATTGCGTGCAGTACTATGACATTCAAACACTCGATCGAGGTCGAATTAACAAGCCGCGTTATTTACTTTCGAGTAAGGTTGATTTCTAGCTTCCTGTACCCTACGTGCATGGCGTACACTTTTTTCTTTTCCGGCGGAGGCTGTTTGCCACATACATCCTTCTTGTCTTTGACAGCGAGCTAAATGTGGCCGAAATTAGCTGATTTTCTCCCAAATGTGATGATTCCGCTCAAATATGAGGTCCCTTTTCTCTTCGAATATCACTGTTTCCATAGTACCTTATAATGTACATTCATATAGAAATAAAATTTTAATAACTACAATTTATATATATTTTTAATGAAATACCAGTACACAAGAAGGCCCTCATGTCCTTGAGACTCAAGTTACTCGTGGCAGCACGATGTCTGAAAGAAAAAAATCGAAAGAGGTTGAACCATGAACCAACTGGTTGAACTAACTCTTTGTTTGCAAACGATTAAGTTACATCCCACATTATTTACTCTCGAGTACAGGTGCAGACGGTTGAGTGACTACACTGTACGCAGCGAGGTCTGCCCACCTCTCTGTGTATACGTGTGCCATAAATATTGTCAGTTTGTCACCCCTTTGACCCAAAAAGTGTGGGGGGGGGGGGGGGGGCAAAGCGCAATTTTGCCCCCCCCCAAAAAAAAGCCCCCCCCCCCTCTCCCCCCCCCCCCCCCGCCCCAAAAAAAAGAGTGGGAAAGACAAAATCAAATGTATGAGCTGACGTTCAAAAACTAGTATATACATCCATTTTCAATTTTCGCTGCGCGCTTCGCGCGCGAACTGTTTATCTCAGTTTGTTGTAAACATCTGATGAGAGCATAGACATTTTATTCTTTTTTTGTTTAACTCGGATTCTAAATTTCCTTCACAGGTATGGCATGAAGTGCACCAAATTGCACCATTTCAAGTTTATAAATGCAAAATCTTCCCCGTGGGAGGGGGATACCCCCTCCCAAACCCTCCCCCTCTGGCTCTGCCCAAGCCCGGTCGGTCGCTTCGCTCCCTCGGGATTCATTATTGCCTGTAGGCCATGTTGTTGGATCATACATGCGCCATATGATCATGTTGGAACTGTGTATGACACTAAATATAATATTTATGTGTGAGTTTGGGTGCATATTTATTAGTGCACCAAATTGCACCATTTCAAGTTTATAAATGCAAAATCTGGCTGGTGCAGGGAGGAAGGGGGAGGGTTTGGGAGGGGGTATCCCCCTCCCACGGTAAGAAAGATCTTGCATTTATGGACTTGAAATTGTGCAATCTGGTGCATACCTAGATAGGAAATTCGGGCTTAAGATTAACTGTATCTGGGAAAGCGTGTTATGATTTGATATATTTTTTACGAAGAAAACAAATAATTGACGCACTAATAAATATGCACCCAAACTCACACCTAAATATTGTATTTAGTGTCATACACAGTTCCAACATAAACCATATGGCGCATGTATGATCCAACAACATGGCCTACAGGCAATAATGAATCCCGAGGGAGCGAAGCAACCGACCGGGCTTTTGCAGAGCCAGAGGGGGAGGGTTTGGGAGGGGGTATCCCCCTCCCACGGGGAAGATTTTGCATTTATAAACTTGAAATGGTGCAATTTGGTGCACTTCATGCCATACCTGTGAAGGAAATTTAGAATCCGAGTTAAACAAAAAAAGAATAAAATGTCTATGCTCTCATCAGATGTTTACAACAAACTGAGATAAACTGTTCGCGCGCGAAGCGCGCAGCGAAAATTGAAAATGGATGTATAAACTAGTTTTTGAACGTCAGCTCATACATTTGATTTTGTCTTTCCCCCTCTTTTTTTTTGGGAGGGGGGAGGGGGGGCTTTTTGGGGGGGCAAAATTGCGTTTTGCCCCCCCCACTTTTTGGATTGGGGGGGGGGGGGGGGGGGGCGGCCGTCCCCCCTGCCACCCCACTTCCGGCGCCTATGCACCAGATTGCACCATTTCAAGTATATAAATGTAAAATCTTCCCCGTGGGAGGGGGATACCCCCTCCCAAACCCACCCCCTCTGGCTCGGCCCCAGCCCTCGGTCGCTTCGCTCCCTCGGGGCTCATTTTTGGCTGTACGCTATGTTGTTGGATCATGTTTTTATGCACCCGATTGCAAGTCCCAAAATGCAAAAGCTCCCTACCATGGGAGGGGGGGGGGGGGGGGGGGGGGGGGGGACACCGCTCAGTTACTTTGCTCCCTCGTGCTAATTAGTCGCTTTATCCTCGCAATGTCACCTCTGTCTCGAAGATGGCAACCCTTTGAGCAGTGGCGTAGCGTGGTCTACGCAACATTATTCGGGGGGGGGGGGCACACCTTATGTATTTCTTTGTTTTTCAAAAAAAATGTCCCCTTATGTTTTCTATTGTTTTTTTTCTCAAATCATTGGGGGGTGCCCTCCCCCCACCCCCAGTGGCGGATCTACGGGGGGGGGGGGGGTTAGGGGGTTTAACCGCCCCCCCCCCCCTTGGTCTGCCAAGTGAAAATGTATCAGTGAAAAAAGTGAAACAAAAAGTGAAAAAAAAATCACCTACGGGGGTTCAAAATAGCGAAAATAATTCACGGCTCGTGGACGAAAGTAAAAAAAAAAGTGACAAGAAATCACTTACGGGGATTCAAAATAGCAAAAAAAAATCGCCGCTTCGCGGCTCGTTGACGAA
>JBAMJV010012870.1:27500-40663 GCA_037951105.1 Echinarachnius parma
CACTGAATTACATTATGTCAATATGAGTAAAAAAATATTGCTATGTTCCATTGTAGAAGCATGCAGACCATTGCTACTTTTCTTCAAACAATGAAGCTATTCTTTCATCAAATGATTACCAGCTCATATTGGAATAATATCGTACATCTATTTACAAGAAGTTACAGCATACAATGAACATGACACATGTATGATGTATTTACAAATAACAAATGACGTCTATTTCACTATCAAAATATTGATGGCTTTACACTCTATGTTATTTGCAATCCATAAATAAAATTAAACAGTAAGGTTCAAAGAGTTGTATATGAAAAGCGATTATAACTCTATGGTTTTAAGGGTCGTTAGAGTGAGACATTTCAAGAGTATAATATACCTTTTAAATGAATAACAAAAAGATGAGAGATAGCATGTAACTGTTTGCATTGATATCATGACAATCTTGGAAATCATTGGAATTAATACCCATCTTTACCCAAATCTTTGGAAATACTACAATTTTATTTCAATATTCAATGTATTGCCATATTCCTTTTGATGGGAACGCATTCAATATAGATTGAAAAGGCAAATAACACGCAGATTGGCGAAAAACATCCATAAGACAAATTAATGGCCAATTCAGATTGCTAAGAATATTGCATGAATATAGTGTGCACAAAATAAAAAAAATAAAAAAATTAACCCATAACAAATGAAGGGAATATTTCAATATTTAAAAACGTAAACAGACATTGGAATTAAAGAAAGACTTCCTTTCCAATAAAATCTACTCTGCACTAATTTTGCAATGTAACATGTTTTGGTGGCAGCTGTGACTTTGCATTTTATTTTATTTTATTTCCGACCACAAGTCCTAACATCACATCAACATCGCCAAATATTTGAAAAAACCTGTTATCGCCAATATTCTATCATGGTCAAATGGCCATGACCACAAACCACAGCATATCATGAGCAAACATTTGGATAAACATATCATCATTAATTATTCCGATACTTTATATAAATGAAGTGTGATAAAGGTCATAGGCCAAAGTTTTTATTATACAGAGCTTTGTTACCAAGGCAACTGTCATCTCCATATTAAAATGCATGCAGAATCTTCCATCACCGAACTGGATAGACATATAATACTTTAATGATTTTTGATGGTGCCAAGACAAATAAAATGAAAACATGTTGGAGAGATTCCATTGAGAACTATTTCAAGGAAGTAATCATAGTCCCTTATTATCCAGGGATGAAAACATTCAGACCATCATAAAATCTTATATTTACTCCACGTGACATACACATTCATAAAAAGAATAACTTAACTGTCAAAATATAAACAGGTCCTTATGGTAGCTATATTATAGAATAGTCACAGTCAGTTAGGGAGTCTAGCGCACCTTTTAACTGTTAAGAAATTGGTACCTTTCCAATTGGCAAAAATTACAACCAATTTATAATGCTAGTGAGTAGAAATACATAAAGAATAAGAAGGAGATAAGGAAGAGAAGATAAGAAAGAAGACATATAAAGACAAGAAGAAGGAGGAGAATAAGAATAAGAAGAAGACATAGTGAGCTCTTTGCATTGAGAGTGAGAAACAGAAAACGATGATAAAAATAGATCATGAATTATGAATGTGTGAATAAATGAAATGAAAAGAAATGCTGAGAGTTGTTAATATGAATTTATCAATCAATATAGCACGGTCATTTTGACAAAAATCTAATATAAACTACAGATGTTGTAAAACAAATTCATTGGCCATGAAGCAACACTTGTTAAAAGGCTACCATCAGGAGATGCATAAATAGAAAGAAGAGACACGTGACGTAAAAGGTAACCATCCAAATTAAGAAATATAAATAGAAATGTTCCTGAAATAAAAATGGTTGAATGTTCGGCATGAATCCAAGATGACAATGCCTCGACTTCCTATTGACGTTTTGGCGGGTATATTTTAGTGAAGAGGGAGGGGGATATTTATAAACCATTCTCTGGCACGCTTTCATTCATTTCCAGAGGATGTTATTCTCGGGAGCATTTTTTTATTTGATTGACACGCTGTCACTATTAGTTTCCATGGTGATATCCTAAACATATGGAATAAACCTTAATATAAACCTTAATATAAACCTTAATATAAACCTTAATATAAACCTTAATGGTACACTCATATTTAATAGAAAATCATGACAAGAAGTCATATATTTATAATATTTTACATAAAAAAGGGCACAATTAGATAACAATATCCATGCTATATATACTTTTGTTGAAGTATATAATTATGTACTATGTATCTGTATATATACACCAGGTACAGATAACATAGGCAATACGAAAGAACAAATTTAGGAAACAATAATAATGCCAAGTATACATACTCTTGTTGATGTTTAGTATCAGTATATTATATACACCATGTACATATAAAACAGACATTACAAAAATGTTTCTAGTGACATTTTTATGTTAAATGTACGATTACACAAATATGTGCTAATTAATGCATACTGTATTTAAAATGACATAGAATTATAAACAATTATATTTTACAAGTTAACCTTTCTTGTTTTACTATTAAAGACATTTATATTTAGTTATGAATTTGAAATTCTTTTAAAATGTATGATTTTAGACAGAAATTTAGACAGAAATATTGCACTTATAGGTGTTATTTTCAATACAAACAAAACATAATCCATAATTTGAGTGGAAATATGTGACTAAATGTTTCAATAATGACTATCTTGCACTCAACAAAACAAATAACTATGAAAGACATGGACAAATATATGATGGCGACAGTTGAGAAAATGTTTTAAGCTTTTTGTGATAAAATGGATTTGGCAAGAAAGAATGAACCTTGACACTCCAAATACAGAGTTCATATGCAAAAACTGATAAAGCCACATTTTGTCATTTTGTCTTTAAGATAACATCTAACCGATTGTATATCAAGACATACTTTTGAAGATATGATTAAAACTATCACATATTTTTGTATTATTTTGTATTGTTTTATCACAATTCTCAAATTGGTAGAAATTTCTTTATCGGTTATTGCATATGAACCATTAAAATAAACATTTCATATGAATTTCATATAAGTTAAAGGCAGAAGCCTAATTATTATGAATGAAATAATGCTGTGGTTGAAAAAAAGTTTTGGACAAAAAATTCCTTTCTGCCAACAACCAATTACATTCAGGCTAACAGATTTAATTAATAGGTTGGTGTGATCAATCAAAAAACATGATTCACTTGTGTATACATGAACCCGCAAACCACTCATCAGAAATCACTACAGTAGACCACTAGTCCATATTTTCCCACAAAATAATACAACTTTCATAGTGCAAATCAGTGCTTATCATCAACTCATTTCATAATCATACTCTAAATATACAAGAAAACAAGTTTGATTTTTTAAAAATATTTGTAAACACCCCTACAATTCTTTAAAAAGGTTAATTACTTGAATTGAAGGCACTGATTCACTTTAAGTTTTATTTACAACTATTAACAACAGCAGTATTACTGTCACATAAGAATGATTTACTTTGAATAATGAATCTTTACTCAACAGTTGATAAACCAGAACAAATTCACAAATAACCTGGAAAAAAAACCAACCACATACTTTGATAAAGCAATGTGTTAATTGAGATGTAGTGGCTTAAATAAGACGACATTTAACTTAAATGATAATGATGTACATCATCAGTTGTGAGAGAAAAGGGCACTAAGTCACTTTTTGTACTTTGGAAATAATCATGTTTTAAGTTTGAAAGTCATGTAGAAACCAGAAACCAATGCAGCTCTCTCATATATTTTCTGGAAAATTCTCCAAATTAGACATTCTGATAAACTGAAAAGTTTGCATCAAGTAGAGGAGGCTTCGACCTACAAAATGGATGCGTAACTCAATTTAGCAAAAATTTGAATTTACGTCTTTCTCACTCTCACCCAAGGATATGTCCATCAGCCTCAGAAAACCTTTTAGTCTATGTCATCTTCTTGTTTACCCTATCACATATTGATATTTATACAAGATATCAAAGTAAAAGTCCTCACGGACACAAAGTTCAGAGGGAGGCATCTTCAATAAACATGGTTGCATTGAAACAGAAGTCCTGGTTTTAAAAGGAATTCAGTTTTCCTTGTCCGTAGCATGCCTGGGTCTATTTCCATAAAGCCTCTAAATAACAATTAACTTTACAAAAACAAATACTCCTTTAAAAAAAACACGTTGTTTAAAATAAAACAAATACTCCTTTTTGTGAATTATTTACAAGAGGGTCCCTTCATTGCAAGGGGAGGGGGGTGGGAGTCACATCCAGAGGGGTGATCAGATGAGGCCATCATTTTTGTGTCTGTTGCGCGGGTTCATTTCCATAAAGACGAGGTCGTGGCCCCGCCCGTTTGGGAGATTGTAAGCGGAGCAGCCAAGCTGGAAGAAATCTGACGCACCAAATACCTGCAGACAGGAAAGTGGGAGAAAAAAATATATTTTATATTTTATATTTATATATAAATATTGCCCCCTTGCCCAGGGCAAGTAAAAATTGATGTCGGGCAAGCAAAATTTCATTAACAGCCTAGTTTGGTTGCCCGATCAGGCAACTAAACTATTGGTCAACTATGAGAGAATAATGTAATTCCTTAGGTTTAAATCTCATCTAGAAGTATAAGTGGGCAAGTAAACTTTCTGTTCGGGCAAGTAAAATTTGAAAGTTTTAATTTTACTTGCCCAAACGGGCCAGTAAGGAAAAAAGTTAGTGTGGAGGCTTGCATAAATTAATGAGAAAGGGTTTAAATTGCAACGGGAATGTGAATTTTCTGTTTGTTATATAAAGATAGGCACATTATAGAGATTTAGCAACTAATAACTATGACGAAAATGTGAATTATTTTGACAGTCTCTACAAAATGTTCCTGTGAAAAGCCGAAGGCGAATGTACACTTCTTTTCAACTGCCTGTATCAAATTATTTAATTAATAAGTACTGTCACTCTAAATTTAACAATGATAAAACATAGAAAGATAGTATCACTATTAAGGCCCGTGCTTGATAAAGTGTTCATGCAAAAGAAAAGTCATATTATTTCATGACCAAAGTCTAAATTGATTTCCTCTTTGCACACAAGACCATCTGGAGGTCTGGTTTGGAAATCAAAGTAACAATCTTGGATGCACAATCAAAAATGGAGAAGAAGTCAAGGAAATGTGTTTAAAGAAGCAAATCAATTTGGGAAAGAAAGTCAGAAGATCTTGTTTGAAAATCATACAGATTAATGTTGAGAAAGGCTTTTGAATTCTGATGGTAAACATATGGAATTAACCTTTAATAATGAAGAAGAAAGGAAGGAAATATGTTTGAGGGAACCAATAAATCTGGGGAATTATAAAGAACTGATCCCGCTTAAAATTATTCTACAAAACTTGAATATTTTAAAGTTCCAACAAATTCAGCCAGACAGATGATGCTTGTGAGATGTCAGCTAGGGATTAATCCTAGGCTAGGGGTGAGGCTCTAGCCCTCTTTCTGATAACAGATTTGAAGGGAAGATAGGTATAAAACGGGCTACACCTATACAAAAATAACTCTGTCTTCATTTAAAGACAGAGATGCAACGTTTTTTAAATATTTGTTTAGACAACTCTTTGTTATGTATGCTTCCTCTAAAACAAACTTGCACAAGAAATTATATAAGGGTGAACTAATGCACGTACTTTTCATAATTCTAATCCTATTAATAAGAAGCTTAGTAACTCTTTAAAGGGGAAGGAACTCCTAGCCTTTTGACTTACTGGATGTGATGAGAGCATAACTCCTGTCATTTCTAGTCACTTATTTCCTCATGAATATTCCCAATAATGAAAATAATCAATATTTGATGGACCACTGTCGTCTGCTTTCAATGCCCACAGGAGGCGGCCATTTCTTCAACTTCTCGCGGTGAAATGATGTGTCAGGCGGAGAACACAATAGCGGGTTACGATAATGCTATTGTGTTCTCCGCCTGCCACGTCATTTCACCGCGAGTAGTTGAAGAAATGGCCGCCTCCCATGGGCATTGAAAGCAGACGGCAGTGGTCCATAAAATATTGATTATTTTTGTAATCGGGAATATTCATGAGGAAATAAGTGACTAGCAATGATAGTAGTTATGCTCTCATCACATCCAGTAAGTCAAAAGGCTAGGGGTTCCTTCCCCTTTAAAGGGACTTAGTAACATTGTCCAAATCCTCAAAATAAAATTGTAATTCTAGCGGTTTCTTTATACCTTGTTGTATTCGTATTAACAATAAAATCATGGGACAGCTTTCGGTTTTTCAAATTTCCCTTTCATTACAAAGATATGTATGATTGAAGTATTTAGATAAGAAAATCTCCGGGCGAGATTTTCATCCCTGTACAAAGTGAATGCAGTGAGTTGGTGAATATCACCCAATATCACTTTGCATTTTCGCTCATTACTTGGCCATACATTGTCCATTTGACCTGAAATTTTCACACAATACCCTGAGGACATATGAGATAACAACAGTATACATTGTATCAACCATTCATCAGTTTTTGCACATCTCAACAAAGTTACTAGATCCCTTTAAGTAAGGGGGATGTATCCCTTTGTTGACAGACTGGAGTGGAAACTGAGAAGGGCTAACAGATTTGAGCCACACCTATCAAAAATGTTGAGGTGACGCGTCTTTGTGTCTTTGAAGTAAACCTTCAGATTATGAAACATAAAGAAACTTAATTAATCTATGGATCAAGATTGCAAAATCTTCTATTGATGATATAATTAACTCCTCATTTTAATGGAACAAAAAGAAGAAATTTAAAGGCCAATTATACAAAGAACAAATCAGTAATATTAAAGTTAAATGAGCTTTGATACATTTGAGTCGAGTACAAAACTTTGTGTTTTTGATGGGCCTCAAGTTGTAATGAAATAAAATATGTATTCACATCATCTTGAACAAATTTATTTTAACAGTTTTTGGGGGAGAAAGGGGAGAATTCTACGTAAATGTAATTATCAATGAAAGAATAATAAGCCATCAATCATTTTGCTTCAATTTCTCTTAATCTGATGTCTGCCTTAGTATGGAAAAAAGGAGTAAATTAATCGTGATGTCAGTGGTGATGGCGATGGCAATGGATATAATGATGCAGATGACCTTGATAATAATGATGATGATGGTTATAATAGATTACACCAATAGCCCTATCAGATAAACCAAATACATTAAGCAAACTAAATAAACAAATATATTTTGTTGAAGGTATGAATATATTATCAGTATTAATCTTTGAATCTAAGTATTTGATTTGATTCACACCACCACCTCGCCTATCAGGAAAACATGAACAACAAAAACAAACAGGATACAAAGTAAAACTGTCCAGAAGTAAAAGCATTTTTCATGTCATGTAAGTTTCGACCCCCATCTTGACACATCAAATCAAAAATTCAACCAGAAATTAAAATTGCTGGAGAAATAAATAAGAGTAGGATAAAATGCATTTTGTATGCATGTGCGTTAGTGTGTGTTTGTGCATGTGTGCATACATGCGTGCGTGCGCCTTAGATCATGAATAAGCATGCTAAATTTACCAGATCTTTATATATGACATCAAAGTCAAGCAGTGTCGGTCCCACTGGGTGTCTTGCGCTTACAAATTTAAAACAAAGTATGTTTGTGTGTGGATGTGTGTGTGTGTGTGTGTGTGTGTGTGTGTGTGTGTGGGTGTGTACTTGTATATGTGTGTGTGTGTGAGTGTGTGTGTGTGTGTATGTGTGTGTTTGCCTGTTTGTGTGTGTATTATTGGCGAGTTACATAATGATGTGTAGGTGTTTTACATGTTTCAAAGTACAGATTTGAGACTGAAAAATGCATGTTTGCTGCTCTCTACCCAGGGGTAAATTGGGATCTGGGGGTGTTGCATAAGGAGTTGTGATTAATTGCAAAGTTGCGATTGATCGCAAGTCAGCAATATGCGCATTTGAGTCAAACAGATTTGCAAATTTAGGTGCATTTTTCTGACTTGCGATTTATGGCAACTTTGCGATTAATCGTAAACACCCCCGGAAGGATGGAAATATGGTTCCTCAGCCGGTTAACAGCCGACTGGCAGGAATACTCCCAAGGGAGTGGAAAATGTGCACTTATTGTGCAGGAATTATTGCAGTGTGTATCTGTTGACCGGAGTTATAATAGTAATGTAAAGGGATATTATACTGATGTGAATAACGCTATTTCAAATAAACCTTATTATTATTTACTGTATTTGCTGGTGTATGTACAAAACTGCACCTGTGTATTAACCACAGCCCCCAACTATGAGTTGTCATTTAAAGAGGGGGGGGGGGGGGGGGGGGGGAGATCAGTATAACATAATTCCACAATATTCTATGCTATTTTTAAAGTCATCCTATCAAGCTTTTCACTGCGGATAAACCTTGATATTTTAACCATATGTGGTATTTCCATGATACACTCTCTCAGTGTATTGATCGCTCCCCCCTTTTTAGCTGGTTCTTCCAATAGGAAAACATGCAGTCAATACACCAGCAAATATATTCATTTATACACACCCTATCCTTGAAGCACCTCAAGCAACCTGTCATTTATTTAGCTTTGACATTCATGTTGTTTTTTTATTTAATCAAACAACCATTATCATTATTAATTTTTTGTATTAATGTATTTACACAACATATTTTTGAAGCACCTGTAGCAATCAACCTGTCATTTATTTTGTTGTGAGTTTTGACATTGATAATGTGTAAATTTGAGCCCCATGATTCACATGAAGGAAGAGGAAGGGACCTCTTGACACCATGGTTTACACTCGCATTGGGTCTGTCGTAATGACCATCTGTCATATCTATGCTTTCTTCATATGGAATTCCATTGAAACAAACAAATAATTAATATCAAAAGTGACTTATTTATTTTTACATTTACTTGATTTGCACACCCCATTCTTGAAGCACCTCCTGTAGCAAGCAACCTGTCATTTCTTCAATCAGTTGTGAGTTTTGACATTGATAATGTGTTAATTTGAGCCCCATGATTCACATGAAGGAAGAGGAAGGGACCTCTTGACACCTGGTTTCCACTCGCAATGTCAATGAGCATCTGTCATATTTAGCCTCTCTTCATATGGAATTCCATTAAAACAAACAAATAATTAATATCAAAAGTGACTTATTTATTTTGACATTGACTTGATTTGCACACCCCATTCTTGAAGCACCTGTAGCAAGCAACCTGTCATTTCTTTTGTTTTGAGTTTTGACATTGATGCATGTGAGCCCTATGATTCACATGAAGGAAGAGGAAGGGACCTCTTGACACATTGTTTCCACTCGTGACTGTGTCTGTCGTAATGAGCATCTGTCATATACAGTCAAACCTGTGTAGAGCGACCACCCAAGGAAAACCAAAAAAGGTGGCCACTGTAGACAGGTGACCTCTATAAACATGTGTGTTCTATAACATTGATTTTCTCTGCAGGGGATCACTTTTGGTGGTAACTATCTAGGCAGGTTGACTGCTATAGACAGGTGGCCACTAAGACGTGTTTGACTGTATGTTGATAAGACATTCCATTGAAACAAACGAATACAGTTGTCTCAGTGTAGCTTATGTGTGGCTTATTTGGATAGGCATTTGCAAAACACTTTTTACTTATCCCTTAAATAGGAGTTACCAATAAAGTGGAGAAAATATCCTTAAGATATATATACAAAACGTTTGGTAAAATCCTACGGTACCCCTTTAAATGTTTCCACTTTCACTGGGTCTTTCGTAATAACAATCTGTCATAGCTGTGCTCTCTTGATATGACGTTCCATTGAAACAAACAAATAATTGATATCACAAGCGATAACTATCATGTAAATATGTTATGACATCTATAAAAACAACAACAAATAGGTAAAATTCACAGTGAAAGTTGTTCTTTACTACACTACAGTATATTAGTTATGCACCCCTACAATACAACAACAAATAACCAATATTCAGTCATAACTGTCCTGTAAAATTATTATGTGTCATTTAATTATTAATTTGTTCTGTTTAAAACAGCAAAAAATAAGTGTTGATATTACAGGTGATAATTGTGTTAACAGTTAAACGGTCATGTGATCTCTTAAAACAACAACAAATCATGGATGTTCAAAGTGATGATTGTTTTGTTAAATTTGTTATAACTGATAGTTGTCCTTTGATTTAATTACGTGTTTTGTTTTTTTGTTTTAAGAGAACAAATAACCGTTTAAATGTTAACACAATTATCACCTGTAATATCAAAGTGATAATTGGTCTTGTTAAATCTGCTATGTATGTACACCAGCAAATAATTGATGATAATATTTTCCTGTGTGATATGAGAGTATAACTAAAGAAACAAGTGATTATGTTCAAGGTCGTGGATGAGCTGTTTAACTGTTTATTGTGTTTTATTTGTAGAAACTACAAAATATAAATGTTGAAATTCAAAGCCAGATTTTGAGCCTGTTTAACGTATCATCCTGAGTGATATACTTTTAGAAAAAAAACAAGTTCTGGACTATGTTTGCACACTTGTTAATGTGTTTTACTTTACACGTCTTAACCTAAAAAAGGTAATTGATGTTTCACGCTCTACATGTGCTGCTAATTAGTAGTGCTAATCTTGTTAAACCGTTTTCTGACTTGACCACTTTGACAAAACCGTTCGCTTGATTGGAAACATTAAAAAGTGCACATAATATTAAAAGATTAGGTTGTTAAAACTAATTTTTATATCCAACCTGTCTTAATTAGTTAAAAACATACACAAGCCATTATTGATGTTTGAAACTGTTGCTTGGGTTGGTATAAACTTGTTATCATTTGTTTTAACCTGCCGTTTTCACATGAACAAACAAATAACTGATTTTCAAAGCTGTACATGTGAGTCAGTCAAACGTGTTATGGTGTATTGGTTTGTTTTGGCCTGCTATTTTGGCATTTAATTGCAACATCCTTTTTTTGGCAATAGGAACGGCTAATTACGGAAGAGTGTGTAATCCCCTATTTCTAGAACTGGTGACATGCTTAATTTGTCTTCAAGGAATTCAATTACAACAAGGTTTTTCAGCCCAAATTAGGAATCATTTGTTTAAAGGGGACCACCAGGCAAAGGACAACACATTATTATATGTTTTGGTACCGTTTTGTGATATCAAATAGATACCCAGCATTTTGCAAAGGGTTGTGCAATTCATAAACAAAGCAATTAATTTCCACCACTTACGGAACCACTGCTATTTCCTGGTTCCAAACGGGCCAAGCATTTGGGAGTGCGCCAATGCTTTCACGCGTACGTCAATAGATTCCCGGATGATTCATTCGCTCTGCACAGTGCGCTCTGGCTCTGCACGCATATAGTCTACGCAATTCAGACCGCATGAACGCATGGTTGAGAATGGTGATGCATTTTCCAATTATATATTTTTTTCTGAAAACATATTTTTGTGAACTTGTTGAAGGAATGGAATACTAAAGATGGTACCTTTCTATAATAAGAATATTATTTTTGGGTGGTGGTACCCTTTAAGTACATTACCCATGTGGTACTGTGTATCTTGTTGTATGCATATTTTATTGATTATTACTATGCATATAAAGTTATTTTTCTATGATTTTAACTGTATGTGAACCATGTAATCCCCCTATTTCTAGAACTGGTGACATGCTTAATTTGTCTTCAAGGAATTCAAACTACCACAAAGTGTTGTGTTTTTTTCTTCAGAAATGAGAAATGATTTGTTCCAAGTACATTACCCATGTGGTATTGTGTATATTGTTGTTTGCATATTGTATTGATTATTATGCATATAAAGTTATTTTTCTATAATTTTAACTGTATGTGAACCATGCAATTCCCCTATTTCTAGAACTGGTGAAATGCTTAATTTGTCTTCAAGGAATTCAAACTACCACAAAGTGTTTTTTTTTTTTTTTCCAGAAATGAGAAATAATTTGTTCAAGTACATTACCCATGCGGTATTGTGTATCTTGTTGTATGCATATTGTATTGATTATTAATATTCATATAACGTTATTTTTCTATGATTTTAACTGTATGTGAACCATGCAATCCCCCTATTTCTAGAACTGGTGATATGCTTAATTTGTCTTCAAGGAATTCAAACTACCACAAAGTGCTTTCTTTTCTTCAGAAATGAGAAATGATTTGTTCAAGTACATTACCAATGTGGTACTGTGTATCTTGTTGTTTGCATATTGTATTGATTATTATGCATATAAAGTTCTTTTCTGCGATTGTAACTGTTAATCAACAGTGTAATGTTCCTATTTCTAGGACTGGTGGGGTTCATGCTTAATTTGTCTTCAAGGAAAATCAAGCCACACAATTTTTCAATAAATAAGAAATGCCGCGTTTAGTAACATTATGGATAAGATGTTGTAAATATTGTATGGAATATTATGCACAACTACATTTATAGTTATCTTTGCTATGATTTGAACTGAACTGCACAATTATTTAATATACATATTTATTAGTATCATAAGCTTGGTTCTGGAACCCTACGCTATAAAAACCATCCTCTTTTAAATTCCATCATTTTCCATCTCTCAATATATCAAATTTATTTGATTGGGAGCTATGTTGCAATTGCAACTGAAATTAAAATAAAAATTCAAATAAAAATTGAAATTGAAATTAAAATTATAATTAAACTTGAAATTAAGAGCAAAATTATTATTAAAATTAAAACTGAAGTTAGCTTCATTCTCCAATACATATAAAACACTACAAGGTTGTTACACATTAAATCATACAAGTGAAATAAATAAAGAATACAAATATAATAATGATAATAGGATATACAAAGATGAATAGTTAAATTTAAATATGACTTAGACATAAAAACATAAGCTTTCACATTTTTTTTCTTTCCATACTATGTGCATGATTTTCGTAATACATATTATCATGATCAAGCCAAGTTTCAGTAAGTGCAACACCATCAATTAAACATTCAAGTGATTTAATATCTAACTTTTGGCAAGCTTTGGCATGCAGCCAGCTGAATTTTGATGATGTGCTCTAGGTAGAAATTTGTAACATTTCTGTACAGTATGTAATA
>JBAMJV010012871.1:0-15708 GCA_037951105.1 Echinarachnius parma
TAAGCTCTTTAGATCAAATACAGTCTTATTCTTTATATATATGTTCATATTATTAAAAATAATTGGATTCACACAACCATTATAATGCCTTAAATTAGTAATCTCTTGCCAAGCTTTTAAAACATTTCCAAATAATAGGGTGGAATCTTTAACATGAACTTCATCTTTTTCATTTCATAATCACATAAAAAAATTAGCCTTCCTCCCACTGAACTTAAACTAAAATAAAAAAATAACTTCCATCCCAAATTTCTTTCTCCATATAAAAGTCGTTTTATACCACATTATTCGCTGCGTTCTAACAAAATATTTCAAAATCAATCATTTTAACTCCACCATAATTATAATTCTGATACATAATTTTTCTTTTTATACGATCTTTCCCTCCCCATATAAATTCAAATGATATTTTCTCCACTTCTATATAAACCCATAAAGGGACAACAAGGAGGGATGAAACATAATTTAATTTTGTTAATGCGTACGTTTTTATTAAATGTATTTTCCCCATGATAGTCAAATCCCGCTGTTTCCACCAACCTAAAAGTTTTGTATTTTACTTAATATTTCTTTATAATTTAAATCATCTTTTAATCTAAAATCGACTGAAAAATTGACACCTAAAATTTGTACTACCCTAACGAATTCTCCAAATAACGGCCAATCTGGTTTTCCAGTTTCCTCACCCATATACATAAAATGTGTCTTTTCCTTATTCACCTTTAGACCACTAACTTTTTCAAATTCTTCAAATATATATTGCAACCTTCTTATTGAGTCTTTATCTTTCAAAAAAATTGTCATATCATCTGCGTACAATACTTGTCTTATTTCATGTTCCCCAAAATGTATCCCTTTAATTATGTTGTCCCTCCTTATTTCATGTGCCAATAATTCTATTGCAACCAAAAACAAATAGGGCGACAATGGATCACCTTGTCTGACCCCCCTTTCTATATTAAAATAACCAGTTGAATACCCCCCATTCATAATACAACTACTTATTCCATTATATAATATCTTCACCCACACACACACACACACACACAACACACTTCCTCCTTGAACATTTACATTAAAACAGTGTATACTACCGTACAATACTATAGTTCTGCAACACTGATGTTGTAATTGCTGGAAGGTAGCCGCTTAGTTTTATAACAATATAGAAATACAAAACTTAACAATCATCTAGAATTCGCTCTCCAAGCTGTCCCGATCACATGTGGGAGCCCCTGCTAATGGCGTAGCGAGGGTGTGTGGGGGGGGGGGGGGGGGGGGGCTCCTGGGCCCGAGGCATCCCCCGGCCCGTTTTTGTTTTTTGTTTTCCTTGTTTTGGGACTTTCAATAACTAAAATCCCTGGACCCCACCTGAAGTAGCTCGCAGCTATATAGGGTGGAGCCCCCTGGAGAACTCCTAGCATCGCCACTGGCCACTCCCCTGCCCCCCCCCCCCCCCTGTCCGGTCCTCGGCCAAGGTCAGAGCACACCCGGCTACACATGTTGGAAATACACATTTTGAGTACGTACGTGTATAGCCAAACAAATCAGTCTTTGATTCGACTGTTGAGAATATACGTTTGGCTCCACTGACCGTGTTAATTTAGCGGTGGTACCTCGAGTGTATAGTTGCGTAGCGTACTGATGGGGTGAGGGGGGGGGGGGGGGGGGGGGTTGTGCCAAACGAATCATTTGTATAATTTTTACCCGGTTTTTGTCAAATTACTCGAGGGAAGCCCTTAGCCATGATGCCAAGAGGGAGGGGGCGGCGGCGTAGCACCCAACTAATAGAGGGTGGCAGACTCCATGTATTTCTTCATTTATTACCAGTTTTTGGAAATTACGGGAGTGACACCCCATGCACCCCCCCCCCCCCCCCCCCCCCACATAGCTACACCACTGCTTGGCTGAACAAGAACGAAACATATTGTGTGAAATAATTTGTTCAGTTGACATGGTTGTAGCCCAATTTAGAAGGATCAGTTCCATTACAAAGTGTCACTCTACATATGGGACATTATTTGGTGAGTGGTATACGTAGTCTTATTAATTTCCTATCAATGTACTTTATCTATTTCAGCGTTTTACCGTTTTTCATCCTATCAGTTCCATCCAAGTTGAAGGTTCGATGGCAATTAAAATGTTAAATTATTCATATCTTTGAACCGTTTGGATGAATGAATGTTCTGTGATTTAGAAAGGAATTATAATTTCACATGGATTGATTTACTCGTATTTTGAGGACACAAGCACCGTGTCCTGGAGGTTATATTGGTAAATGAATAATGCATGGAAATGCTGATTATAGAAACGATTACACTCTTGTCAACACATTGCACAACAAATTAGGATAATTTGGCTCATGTTCATAGCTATGAATATCCGTGTATATACGTTCAGAAATATATCAACGTTTCATTGACGCCTAATATGAGCAAGATCAGTTGAGCGCTTGACATCAATAATAATAATAATATACTGGATTTATATAGCGCCTAATATGATTGATAGTCATCTCTAAAGCGCTTTACAATGATAGTATAACCCCGGTCATATGATACAATGCAAACCAGCACACATTGTGTGCACCATCTCTACTCCCTGGGGAGCATTCCTTCCAAGCGGCTCATGGGCATTGAGAAGATCGTTCACATAAAGGCTTTCATCTCCTACCGGGTCCCCATTATCATGTGGTCCCGAGTTCAATACTCGATCGATGCTCCTTAAAGTGATATAGTATATCATCAAAATCGTCAAAACTGACTTGGACCTCTAGTGGTTCTTACATACCTCATCGGGTAATTACTAATAGAAGCGTAGAAGCATAGAACAGGTTTCGGTTTTTCGAATTTCCCTTTCGTTAAAAAGATATTCACCATTGAAGAGTTCGGATTTTGTTTATTATCCAATGGTCCAAAGTTATAACTGTGTACAAAGTCAGTGCAGTGAGTTCGCGAGTATCACTCGCGGATATCACTTTACATTTTTGCTCATTTCACGGCCATATAAGTAACATCAATCTAACGTGAAATTTTCACACATTACTTAGTGGACGTATCAGATCACTACTCATCACTTTTTTGCACATGTCAACTAATAATAGATCCCATTAATTTGATGTCTTTCAGCAAGGTACATGTATTTTATTCACATTGCTGCTCTGAATCCAGTAGTATAAATGGGTACCCATTCCGGTGAATATTACCCAATCCAATTGGTATCAACGTTTCTATTGGTTACAACTGGTACCAATTGAAACTGATCCAATTGGTATCAATATTTCAATTGGTTGCAAGTGGTACTGATTGAAACCAATTGGAAATCAATTGGTAATTTGTTTAAATTTGTATCAATGTTTTCATCTGGTACCAATCATACCAATTGAAACCAGTTGATACCATTTGTAACAAATTGAAACCAATTGAAATCCATCTAAACAAATTGGTACCCATTGAAACCATTTGATATACCAATTGGAACCATTTGGCGCACTGATTTCAACAAAAATCACAAAATATGAATACATATTTTTTTTAAATATTCTTGTAATAGTGTTGCATCACATGTTCACCTTTTTATACCAATTGTTTTGTGTCGAATGTTTTCATAACCATTTTAATGTATATATGAAGAGCTCCCAACCAAAAGGCGCTAAATCCACTTTCTATCAAATTGCATGTTTTGCACGATTTGAATAGACCTCTCTCATGTGTATCTAAATCACTTAAATTTTCCTCAAAATTGTTTCAGGAAATATGAAAAATATTGATATGAAATTTACCATTTCAACCATAAGGCGCTAAATCCATTTCAGATTTCAACCAAAAGGCGCTAAATCCACACATTTCTATTCTTTACTCTGATTGAGCAAAACCTGCCAGCATGTTTATATTTGACCAATCAGAAAGCAGGACACAAAGATCATTGTGTAATGATGCGATGTGTATTATTATTGTACCAGTGGTATGTTAGTAAACATTGATGATTAGGTGTGTGTGTGTGTGTGGTGTGGTGTGTGTGCGTGTGTGTTTGTGTATGTGTATTCGTGTGTGTGTTTATGTGTGTGCGTATGTGCGCGAGTGCGTGTGTGTTGGTGTGTGTGTGTTCCTATGTGTGTGTGCGCCTGTATGTGTACATGCGTGTACACTTGTGTGTGTGCATGTATGTGTGTGTGCGTGTGTGTGTGTGTGTGTGTGTGTGTGTGTGTGTGTGTGTGTGTGTGTGTGGTGTGTGTGTGTGTGTGTGTGTGTGTGTGTGTGCGCGTGCGTGTGCGTGTGTGTTTGTGTCTATATTGTTAGTTAATTTTAGGTTGAAATAAAAATATACTGGAATGGGTGTCTGAGGTAGTGTGTGATCGGTGGTTGGGTGGGGATGTGGTTTTTCTTGGGCTAAATGGGGGGGGGGGGGGGGGGGAGGGGGTAAAGGAGCATGTTTTAGTTCCTTTTATCTTTAGTTATATAACCTCTATTATGTTTATTCCATGAAATCAGGAAATTTAATATACAGTTGATTTGTATTTGTTTATGTATGTAAGATAACCATTTCTATTTTCGTTCATTATACTATGAATTGTATATATTTTGTTTAGTATTTTGTTTAGTATGTATATTCAAATGTAAATATTATTGTTGGAGGAATAAAAATCACTTTTAAAAAAAAGTGTGCGCGTGACGCAAGTGAGTGCGTGTGAGGGTGGCTGTGTGTGGGTGTGCCTGGAGGTTACGTATACTTTTCTTGTACTAAAAAGCGTTTCATATTCACTTCGAGTCCACGGCGGGCCCAGGAAGTTTAGACTCAAGAGATACTTGACGAGGATGTATTCCAGATAAGTGTTGTTCCCCGAGTGTTTTGTTCGTCTAATCACAAGTAAACGTACTTTTAACTTGGCATTCAGCAGTATGGTCACAATTCGTCTCTTTATACCCGCATTTGTTGGCAGTTTGATTTCAAATAATGAAAGTTGTTGACGTTGATCTATACGCCACTGTACCAGTGGTATGTTAGTAAACATTGATGATTAGATGTGTGTGTGGTGTATGTGTATTCGTGTGTGTGTTTATGTGTGTGCGTGTGCGCGAGAGTGCGTGTGTGTGTGTGTGTGTGTGGGTGTGTGTGTGTTTCTGTGTGGGTGTGTGTGTGTTTCTGTGTGTGTGCGCCTGTATGTGTGTGTGGGTATGTGGGAATAAAAGGAGAAGGATTATTAAAGATTCATGATATTTTTGGTGCATTGCCTCTTCAATGGAAAGATGGTAAAGCTATGAGTGACTTTATTCAAGTAGATATTCGAACATTTGAAATTAGATTAAAAGTTTCGGGATATATAGGAATGTTAATTGATTTAAAATCTAGGCATATGTATGAATATTTAGTTTAAAATGTTCAAAAGGAATATAATTTGTGTATTGGGGATGGACATACTAATTTTGATTATAGTAATGAAGAATTGAAGAATATATTTTTAAGATTAAAGAGCGCAGTTTTGGGGGGTAAGTTGAGAGAATTTCAATATAAATTATTGCATAGGGCAGTATATACAAAAGAAAATTTATTTAGGTTTGGATTTGTTATTGATAATTTATGCTCTTTTTGTAAAAATGAGATTGAGACATATTCACATTTATTTTTTAAATGCTTATACGTACAAAGGTTTTGGTTAGATATAATAGAATATTTTGATTTGATTGAAATTAGGAATGTTGATTGGAAAATAATTTTTGTAGGACTGGCAGGTAGATCGCATAGAGTTAAGTATTGTAACTCTATAATTTTTTTGTTAAAACATACTATTTATTGATTATATTAAATAATTTACCTTATCCCAACATAAATAAACACCGAATGTTCAGTGCGTGTTTGAGCCGCTGTGAAAAAATATCACAGGCGGACTCGGGTAGGAATCGAACCCACAACCTCCTGATTGCTAGACAGGCGTCATACCACTAGACCACCGAGATTGCCCCGATGACTATACGGCTGGTTCGATTCACATAATAGCAGTAGGTACTGCGTTAATTTATCAAATAAATGATTCTTAGGTTGGGTGAATTTGATTATATTAAATAATTTACCTTATCCCAACATAAATAAACACCGAATGTTCAGTGCGTGTTTGAGCCGCTGTGAAAAAATATCACAGGCGGACTCGGGTAGGAATCGAACCCACAACCTCCTGATTGCTAGACAGGCGTCATACCACTAGACCACCGAGATTGCCCCGATGACTATACGGCTGGTTCGATTCACATAATAGCAGTAGGTACTGCGTTAATTTATCAAATAAATGATTCTTAGGTTGGGTGAATTTGATTATATTAAATAATTTACCTTATCCCAACATAAATAAACACCGAATGTTCAGTGCGTGTTTGAGCCGCTGTGAAAAAAAATCACAGGCGGACTCGGGTAGGAATCGAACCCACAACCTCCTGATTGCTAGACAGGCGTCATACCACTTTTATATACTATTTATTCTTTTAGAATAAAAAGGTGTACTTCCTTCTGTACGGAAAGTACAGAAAATTATTTTGGATTATGAAGAAGAAGAAAAAAAAGTGGCTATTAAAAAGGGTAAATTAGGAGTTCACTTACAAAAGTGGGAACACCATAAAATACATGTAATATGATTAATTTTATTTTGTTAGAATTATAGGGAATTTGTTAATTATTATTAAGGTTCTGGGTCTCTACTCTTTTAACTGAATGTGACAGCTTTCTATATTGTTAATTAATTACTCTTTAGGTTAAAATCGAGCAGATATACTGGAATGGGTGTCTGAGGTATGTGTGTGACTGTGGTGTGATCGGTGGTTGGATGGGGATGGGGTTTTTTCTTGGGCTAAATGGGGGGGGGGGGGGGGGGGAGGGGGGTAAAGGAGCATGTTTTAGTTCCTTTTATCTTTAGTTATATAACCTCCATTATGTTTATTTTTATGAAGTCAGGAAATTGAATATACAGTTGATTTGTATTTGTTTATGTATGTAAGATAACCATTTCTATTTTCGTTCATTATAATTGTATATGTATATTTTGTTTAGTATGTATATTCAAATGTAAATGTTATATATGGAGGAATAAAAATCACTTAAAAAAAAAAAAAAATGTGTGCATGCGTGTGCACTTGTGTGTGTGTGTATGTATGTGTGTGTGTGTGTGTGTGTGTGTGTGTGTGTGTGTGTGAGTGTGCGTGTGCGTGTGTGTTTGTGTCTTTATTGTTAATTAATTAATTTTAGGTTGAAATAAAAATATACTGGAATGGGTGTCTGAGGTATGTGTGTGATCGGTGGTTGGGTGGGGATGTGGTTTTTCTTGGGGGGGGGGGGGGGGGGGGGAGGAGGTAAAGGAGCATGTTTTAGTTCCTTTTATCTTTAGTTATATAACCTCCATTATGTTTATTCCATGAAATCAGGAAATTGAATATACAGTTGATTTGTATTTGTTTATGTATGTAAGATAACCATTTCTATTTTCGTTCATTATAATTGTATATATTTTGTTTAGTATGTATATTAAAATGTAAATATTATTGTTGGAGGAATAAAAATCACTTAAACAAAAAAAGTATGCGCGTGACGCAAGTGAGTGCGTGTGAGGGTGGCTGTGTATGGGTGTGCCTGGAGGTTACGTATACTTTTCTTATACTAGAAAGCGTTTCATATTCACTTCGAGTCCACGGCGGGCCCAGGAAGTTTAGACTCAATAGAACTTGACGAGGATGTATTCCAGATAAGTGTTGTTCCCCGAGTGTTTTGTTTGTCTAATCACAAGTAAACGTACTTTTAACTTGGCATTCAGCAGTATGGTCACAATTCGTCTCTTTATACCCGCATTTGTTGGCAGTTTGATTTCAAATTATGAAAGTTGTTGGCGTTAATCTATACGCCACTGTACTACGAACCTTTGCCGTGTTTTCCTGAAAAATTATTTTTTTAAAGATGAGCAGAGGCACAATTAAATTGTTTGACATGTTTGTGTGTGTTCTCGTGTGTATATGAGTGTGTGCGTGTGTGTTTGTGTGTGTGTGTGTGTGAGTGTGTAAGTGTGTGTGTGTGTGCGTGTGTTTGCGTGTGTGTGCGTGTGTGCGTGTGTGCGTGTGTGCGTGTGTGCGCGTGTGTGCGTGTGTGTGTGTGTGTGTATGTGTGTGTGTGTGTGTGTGTGTGTGTGTGTGTGTGTGTGTGTGTGTGTGTGTGTGTACACACCTACACCACAGAGTCGGGACTACTGCATGAAAACACACAATAAGACTCGGGACATTTTAAAAAGTCGGGACCGAAATCCCAGTCCCCACATTTTTTACCTAGGGTTAGGGGTGCAAAGTGATCTATAGATGGCGCTATTCATTATTAGCTATTAATACTAAAGTGCCGGAAATAATGTGTGTTTTCTTTTTTGTGTGTTTTGACGGCACCCTTTTGAGAAAGACGCATTCATAGTTTGGAATTTTCCGGTGCCCTTGGTGGAATAACGCCATCTGTGGCGGTAAATGGCCATGCATGGAGCGTGATCATGGACGGCACTGATATTGGTGATGGATGGTCATGATAAATGAGGATGATGATGGTGATGGACGATAAGTGATGGTGATGAAGGAAGGTGTACCACAGGTTCATAATTGGACCCGGGACTACTGATAGAATATGCACGTGAAAGGTGGTCCTCGGATTGTTGGTGTAGGTGTGTATGTGTGTTTGAACACAGGCAAACGGGGATATTCCGGAAACCGGGCATATCCCCGGTTTCCGAACAGGGGGGTATAGTGCTTCAGGGATCGTCTTAAGGGCTGTACTGTATGTTATTATTATTTTTTAAGGATATCCCTAATTATATGCCCGTTTTGCATGTTTTTTTACATAGTGGGTGTGTATGCAAGTGAATGTGTGTGTATTTTTAAACCCGCCAATTGGGCACATTGCCATGTTTACACACCAGCAAACCGGGGACAAGCCAAACATCATTAAACAAACGGGCATATCCCCGTTTGAAGGTGTTTATAACATTGAAAAAACCATATCCCCGATTGAAGGTCCTTACAAGAATGTGTGTGTGCGCTTGTGGTTTGTGGGTGGGGACCTACTATGATTCAAGTACAGTTCAGTTAATATTCTTAAATCATTTATACCCTTGTTTTTACTATTGTCAGTGAACCTCTCAGTATTGACAGTCAAAATATTTCTGGCAAAAGGCGCTAAATCCATTATTTCTGGCAAAAGGCGCTAAATCCAAACAAAAATTAAATATGAAAAATTATATAAAATACATGCTGTATGCAGGATTTTTCCAACTAGCATTTTTATATCCTTTAGTGGTTGCTCTTCCACCTGTACTATAGATTTGATGAATAAACAGAGACAAATGTGAGTAATTAAAAAACACTGATTTGCTCGAAATTAACCGGAGTGGATTTAGCGCCTTTTGGTTGAAAGCTCTTCAATGCAACATCAACATGATCAAGCATGTGCATAACAGAGGCGTCGTTTACTGAAGAAAAGAAAAATGAATCTCAAAACTGAAATAATCTATCAATGTTCCGTATGTACAAGCGTTGAACGCAGAGCAAATTTGAATGTAAAAATAGTTCAAAATTAAAGGGCTCTACATAATGGTATAGGATCCCCTTGACACAACCAATGCAAGGCTTCTCGCTACTGCATTGCCACAAGTACTTGATACTTGATACTTGATGTGATAATCCTTTTGGCACTCATATTACAGGAAGCTATACCATGTATACAGGGATGAAGTGGTATGTGCCATACGGAGGTGCCAAGGTGTACAATATAACATATCATTTATGTAACATACATGTATAACATTCATATAGCACTCGCTCAAGTGATTAATACCCAAGCATTGTTATACCGTGTTCTGTAACCCTTTTTAATTGGAGAACGTGTTTTCTAGCTCGCTGTTACCTGAGTGCGATTTCGATAAAAACAGTAGGAGGTCAGGTCGTAAAACACGCAGCGAGAGGTTGTGCAGCGTTTTTAATCAAAAGTGTTTCTCCGAGTCACACGGGTAGGTTACTATAGCAACCGCACCTCTCTCATCATGCGACCAGCTGGCGTGACATGTGCTAATCGGCGCGCGCTGGTATACGTTAGCGCGGGAAATTTTGACGGTCAATTCATATCGGGTATACATACAACAGGCAATCGGGAGCGCAATTGTCAGTCTACTATAGTCACGCTAGTTTTTTTTTCGCTGCATAATTATAGCGCATGTAATAATACTATACCGGTTTATATTCCTTACACGTACGGTACGAATCTATTATTCTTCAATCCGACTTCAAACTTCAACAGTAATCATGGATTTGCGGTGGGTAGCCATAATGCTACTGTTCCGTGCAATTCACAACTTCCAATTTTTATATTCATAGTATTATAACTTGTAATATTTGGGCAAAAATTAGGAGTATTTGGAATAGTGTTTGTGTGTGAACTTACAGCAGTTTAAATTGGCAACCTTGTTTACAAGAGTACCACATGTTCCCGATCCAAAACGCGATCGCTGCAATGTTTACATTTTTTACGGCCATGACGTCATCTACCCGGATAACGTTCTGCAATGTTTATCAGCTTAACATCCTGACAACGTCAGGACGTTACCTCGCTATTACCCTAGCCCGACTAGGTTGAATCTTACCGCGCTGTTGTCAGGACGTTACCCCTATTGGACCTTTTTAATACAAACGCGGTAGAATGTCTTCCTGACAACGTCCGGACGTTAGTGTGCCGTCACACTATAGCCACGCTCTGTCTGCGTTCTCGTACTTATAAAAAAAACCAACATTTTTTCCAAAGCGCAGGGGAAACGCCGACAAAACGAGCGATTAATGACACAATGGTAGCTCGTTCCCGCTCTTGCCACGACCTGAACACGCTCTGCGTACGCTTTGGCCACGCTTTCCGAGCTATTCACTGTGCACGCTTGGTGTATCTTTAACAATAGCTCATAACAATGAGACGAGGTCATTTGCTCTACGCTCTGTCTGCGTTCTCGTACTTATAAAAAAACCAACATTTTTTTCAAAGCGCAGGGGAAACACGATCTCCATGCACACGCTCTGTGCGATCCAATACCATGTACGAATGTAGTTGAACACACTCAGTGCGTTTCACGAGGTTGGGTGGAGGGAATGGGGAGGGTTATTATTGTTGACTATCATTGGTAGTAGTAGTAGTAGTGGTAGTAGTGGTAGTAGTGGTAGTGGTAGTGGTAGTGGTGGTGGTGGCAGTGGTGGCAGTGGTGGCAGTGGTGGCAGTGGTGGCAGTGGTGGTAGTGGTGGTAGTGGTGGTAGTAGTGGTAGTAGTGGTAGTAGTGGTAGTAGTGGTAGTAGTGGTAGTAGTGGTAGTGGTAGTGGTAGTGGTAGTGGTAGTGGTGGGTGGTGGCAGTGGTGGTAGTGGTGGTAGTAGTGGTAGTAGTGGTAGTAGTGATAGTAGTGGTAGTAGTGGTAGTAGTGGTAGTGGTAGTAGTGGTAGATTTTGGACAAAACAATCATATATTTGCGGGAAATATGTGTTAATAATTTTTTAGCCAGAAATTGAGTTTCCCCCAAATGTACATTATTTTTGCCCGGACATGCCATTTTAAATTGTGATATCATTTTACCTATAGTTGAAACGTGTCAAACTTCGCAATCTATAGCGTCCACTAGCAGAAGTGCTGGAATAGATCTGCAAGAATGTCTTTTGTTCAACTTGGGAATGAATGAGAAGATTATGACACTTGTGTGAAAAGATATCCTCCCATGCATGGACATACAATAGCCCCTGAACAAAGAGTAGGACGCCGAAGCCCCAAGTTTGTTTTTCAACATGTCCAAAGCGAACGCCGAGCTAGCTACGTCCTGCTCTTTTGTTCATCGAGCTATTCATGAAGGATATCTATTGACGCATGTGAGATAATCTTCCCATTCATTGCCCACTGCGTTGCCAATTTGCTAATTTAACTTGGTCGCCGCGGGAGCGGCGCCAGAGCGGCCGAGAAAAGTGTACGATCTAAACAATAGCGAACAATGAACGCCGCTCTCCACACGACCTCAACACGCTCTCCCCACGTCCTCCCCACGCTTCCAATTTTATGAATGGGGATTAGGAGCGGCGCTAGGTCGGCGCGAGAGCGTAGCTAATGTGACGGGGGTATTACCGCGACTATTTTCCTCAATTAAAAAGGTTTTTTTAGACATAATGGTCCACGTTTATGGAATGAATTATCAAATGAAATAACAAATTGCACTCTTCAATCTGTATTCAAAGCTCAATTGAAGAGACTTCATAATCTAATTAACATACATTGTAAATATGATTAAAACAACATTCTCCAATGGAACGCTCAAGGTTTTAACAATCATGGTAAAGAGCTTGCTCAGTATTTGCAATGTACTGATCAATTATGTTTACAAGAAACTTGGTTTCAAACTGAACATGTTTGTATTCTTCCTGGATACAGGGGCGGATCTAGCTTTTTGCTAAGGAGGGGGGGGGGGGGGGGGGGGGGGATTGACCCAATGACGATGCGGATACTGTGTGGGTCTGGACACATGATGGCGTTTTTCTATGCACATCACATTTTCACTTGGCAGCCCAAGGGGGGGGGGGGGGGGGGGGGGTAAAACCCCCTAAACTCCCCCCCCCCCCCCCCCCCCCCCCCCGTAGATCCGCCACTGGGATATGATTGTTTCTCAAGACATAGGGAAAACCAAGACCGAGCCGAGGTGGCTTTGCAATTTTTATTCACAATTCTTTGTATTATGAACAACCTATTTATGATGGTGATTATGAAATTCAGCACGTAAGATTACGTGTTGGAGGAGAAGTATTTTCTATAGTGAACTTTTATAATCCATGTCAAAAATTGAATGATAATTTTTGGAAACGTTTGATTGTAAATATAGATACAAATGAAAAATGCTTGATATTAATTAGGAGATTTTAATTATCATAATATTTTGTGGGGTAGCAAAGAAAATGATTGTGATGGAAAAATAGTAGATCAGTTTTTAATGGACCATGATTTAAAGGGATCAAGTAACTTTGTTGACATGTGCAAAAAGTGATGAATGGTTGCTACAATGTATATTGTTGTTATCTGATATGTCCACAGGGTATTGTGTAAAATCAAATGGACGTTATATGGCCGAGTAACGAGCAAAAATGCAAAGTGATGTTCACAAACTCATTGCACTCACTTTGTACACGGTTTTCGCGACCGACCGACCGACCGACCAAACGACCGACCGACCAACAAACCAAATAACCAACCGATCACCAACCGAGCGACCAATCAACAGTCAACAGACCGACCAACCTACAAACAGACCGACCACACCAACCGACCGACCAACCAACCAACCGATTAACCAACCAACCGACCAACCAACCAACCGACCAACCAACCGACCAACCAACCAACCGACCAACCTAGCCAAATAAATAATCACAACGTACAAACAACTATAACAAATCAAACGAACAAACAAATGAATACACATGAAAACCTACAAATAAAGCACCTTTTTAAAATTGTTTGAACGTTTTAATTGCATTTTATGATTACTCTTTGCTTACAAACAATAGTAACAGCAACTAAACATCTATCAACTGCAAAGTTTACGTGTTGAGTGTTTTCACCAAATCCAACCAACCAATCTCACAACCATGACGTCACGGAGTAGTACAAGTAGCTGGCGTTACGTCATCTTTACGTCACGGTTCTTCCTGGAGTATCTGGAGGAGAACCTGGTGATCTCCTTGGGTGTGATCCTGAACCCGCTGGCGGTCTACCTCGATGCCTCGTACGCAAACCGTGGGGTTCATCGTTACCCTGTTCTACTCCATGATATATGTCGCAGGTAATTATAACACCCCTCTCCATATTACCCCCTCACATTCCTGCTCCAAAGTCCCACCCCTCTCCCTATTTTCATCAACAGAATACAAAATCTGCGCCGGTCGTCAGTCCGTTCGAGGTGTGTCTGGAGACTGCGTATGCAACCATTATCTTCATCGCCACGCTCGTTATAATTACTATGTTATAATGTACATCGCAGGCAGTAATTAATTTATCCTCACAGGCCTCCCTCCATCCTTAAGCTTCTCTCTCCCCTTTCTCTACTGAGACTACCATGCATTTGCTCTCTTCCCCCACCAAACTTATCTCCTTCATCAAATTAAATATAATTCATTTGTATGAGGCCTATGTGTTATTAAACTTACTCCATGGTGGATATTGGAGGTAATATATACAAGCCTTCTTGGTATATATTCTTTCCCTAACCGCTCTGTTCACACTTCATCTGGTAGTTTATACAAACAATCATATTAGAATATTGTTTAATATAAGTCTATACAACCTTCTAAAACAATTTTGTTTTCTATCATACAGCTCCCGTGGGGAAGCTTCTAAATCACAGCAGTTATAAAATTGAGTGGAGGGAATTTCTCTGCGGCATCTTTATGACCTGTACTGCATTTATCCTTGGAACGTTCTCGTTACATTATTTAATAAAATAAAAAAACTATACCACAAGATTATAGTAATGCCTGTCTTTTAAGTCCCCGATTAAATTTGTGCCACTAATGATAATTCTGTCAATGTTTTCTTCCCAATTTCGCTCAAAGCTCCGGTGGCGAGACTCCTTCTAGATCATTTCAACCCCAGAGTGGTAACTACTGTTTGTGGGTTTCTCTGTGGTATCTTCATGACGTGTACTGCCTTCACCACAAACCCACTGGTTTTTGGAACCCTCCTGTTCCTTTCAGGTACATGACTGTATTGATTTAAAAGTAAATTGAAACATGACGTTAATATCACCTTTCTATTTTGGCACAGGTTGCTCCATTATGGCAAGCCTATAGTGATCAGGCTATAATGATATTTGATGGTGATGGTGGTGATGATGATGCTGATGATGATGATAATGGTGATGATAATAATGATGATGATGATGATGATGATGATGATGATGATGATAAATGTAATGATGATGATGATGATGACGACGATGATGATGGTGATGATGATAACAATGATGGTGGTGATGATGGTGGTGGTGGTGGTGATGAAGATGGTGACGAAAATGAAGGCCTTTTTCTTCTTTGAGACTTTGAGAATACATTTTATTATCCTACGTAGCAATCACCAGATAATATCTTTTCACCAATTATCATGATTATGTGATGTGATAGTATCACTCTGCAAAAATTTATGATCTATACTGACATTGGGTTATTATATTTAGAAGGCAGAAATGCTTGAATCACTGTATATTTTGTCGGTTTCTATAGGTAAAACAACCTTTATTCGTAGTTGATGCATATGCAGGCTGCTCGAATAATACTACGATAATTTCTCCCAGGTCGATGTCTAGTGATCATTAAGTAAGATTACTTAAAGATAGTCATTGATGACCCATTTTAACCAGTTTTAACCGGTTCCCAACTAAAGATTGTGCATTCCCCTTAGAGTTTATTCAGGACCTACCAGGTTCCTGTATAGAGGCAATCGGTAAAGTTTTGATTTAATGTCCCAGTTCAAAATTCTTGTAAGGGTTTGTATTGTTTTCTCAAATTCCAGGATTCTGCTTCGCGGTGGTCAACTTGCAGTCGTGGCTGCTTTTGCACGAGTACCACCAGGAAAACTTCGCCGTGGTGAGCACCGCCAGCTACCTCGGGATGACTATCGGTTCCCTGATGTTTCCCGTGGCAACG
>JBAMJV010012872.1:0-70275 GCA_037951105.1 Echinarachnius parma
AACATGTTCAGATTAAACTACCTTTAGACCCCTTCTCAGTTGGCATATGCATGGCTTGATACTGGCTACGACATGGACCGCTCTATATGTACCAAACAAAACTGTGGAGATTTGTGCAGCTTCCTTATTATTAGCTTTGGGTCATAGGGGTATAATATTACAGTATCACACGTTTACCATATTCGATATGCCACATTGTAAAGATGGACACCGACACTCGTCACACCGCTCCTCCTTTTGACGAAGTCAGCCTTTATCTTTTCAGGGAACCATGGTCCCAAATATTACTATTACAAGTAAAGGGCAACATTCTTTATATCCCAAAAGTTTAGAATAATAGATTTCCATAAGATTGATTAAATCTAGCTATTGTCTAGGACGTATGATAAACATAATGTAATTCAGTTTATATTGCATGCTCAATGGCCTCGTCATTTTGACTAGAATCGTCGACAGTCTGGTTTATTGTATCAATTAATAGAGTAGTTAGAGCGAAACGTACCTTGCCATTTGGGCAGAACTTGGACAAAAGCGGGATTGAATCAAACAAATTGTAACTGTACATTGAAAGTAACCATTTCAGAAAATTTGGTATAACCCATTAAGGGTGGTGGCCCACATATTGTGGTTTGGGAGTCTTACATTTGAGCAAGAAGATACCAAGTTATATGAAGTGCACAATGGGAAAGAGCAGAAATTCTTCTATTTTCAGAGCCCTATATTGTTTCTCTACCTGCTTTCATTTTATTAATGCGTAGATTGCTAGACTTTAGAAAATTCCTTAAATTGGCAACACATTGTCATATTTTCAAAACAGAATTTGGCGTGTAAATTGGCAACTGCTCGGCAATTTTACTTCACATTTGTCTTCAATATTAATAATCGAATATTTTTCCGCCTAATTCATTAGAGTTGAAATAGTTATCGTCCTCAATTGGATAACTAATGCTCTTCCACATTTCCGTAAAGAGTAAATGATGAAATGCATTTAACAATTAGGATGAATCCGTGTTCATCACATCAAGTAACTAAATGTTTATAATGTCTTTATTGCGTTTTAAAGGGGTAGTTTAGTTTCGGTAAGGCTGAACTTAAGTAGCTAAAACCTGCACAGTAACATTATAAACTAATAGTTATAACTCCACCATGCTCGAAAGGTATACAACATTACAAACGACTAAGTAAAAAGCCTGTTATCATTCAAAAAGAGCCATTCAAACACAAGAGGGCGCTTTTTTAAAAGGCATTGGTTTCAACCATTTTTCATACAAAATTATGCATGTGATGTTTTATTGATATGATTAAATAGCGAGATCATCAACAACTATTTAAAAAACGCTTTTGAAAATTTTTGAAAAAGTGCAAGCATTTAAAAAAAAACATTCTAAAAATCATCTATAAGATCAGATATATTTATTGATATTTCAGCCGTTTCTGGGTCGATTTTGACCAAATAAAGTTTATTCTGCCATTAAAATTGCATGTTCTCTCAAATTCGACATTCAGTTTTTCATTACCTCACAAAAAAAATTGTGATGTGCAGCGCCCTCTCTACCAAAACTAAACTACCCCTTTAATGTGGCAAATTAATAAATCAATTCAAGTTGAAATATCATGCAGCAGAATTGAAATAATCAAATTTCATACACATTATAAGAACGAGAAAGCAAATAGATATCAAGGTAAGATTAAACAAATATTATGTATTCGAAACTTGTTTGTATGCGTACTAAACTAGTTGCATGGCGTGTGAACACAATTAATGAGTATTTTTCAAAGGGGTGGTAACTGGCGTATTCAGTGGAACGAAAAAAGTGGTTAAAAAAAAAGGATAAAAAGATAATACACTTGACTGGCTTATGTTGTTTGTCGGTTATTGTAGTGCGGCGTTGTGTCTGCTCGCACCCACACTGTTTACAGAAGAGATTCAACTCTTTGGTCGTGCTACGTGCAGTGGTTTGCCAAGCGTGGCAATAACCGCGGCAACCATGGGTGTATCCGGAGATGGAGGAGGGGCCTTGGGGGCTGTAGCCCCCACCCCCACCCCCTCCATCCCGAGAGTTTTGAAGATGGCTATATTAGGGCACATATAAAGCATATAAAGCCCCTCAAATGCATGCAAATCTATGTCATACATTTAGGACAAAATCGTATCACAGTTGGGCATACTCATGGTATGATCTGGCAGAAGCTTGTCACATTCGAACAATAATATAGCATTAGTATAACAAATAGTTTTCAGCTCATCAAAAAACCTTTTAATCAGTACAAAGATTAATAGAATCAACCAACTCAGTCAGTTTTTGAAAAATGTAAAAAATGCTTTTTGGCAACCGTCTTGAAAAATGGCCGCCATGTTGGTTTTTCGCCATTATACAAGTCTGTATGTATCATAATCGTCTTTAGCATATCAGGTCACATATGAATCGACATCAAGATAATACAAATCGGTAAACTCAGTCAACTTTTATACAAACAAATTAGCCATGGCGGTAATCTTGGAAAGTGGCAGCCATCTTAGATTTTCGCTTTTATATTGGTCCGTTTGTATTACAATCGCTCGTAAATATATAAATTAACATTTAAATCGACACCAAGGTTATTAAAATCAGCCAACTCAGTCAATTTTTATATCAAAAAGGAGCTTTTAGCGACCATGTTGAATATAATTATGGCTGCCATCTTGGATTTTGGCCATCAAATTGGTCAGTATATATCACCATCGTTTTTAGCATATCAAGAAACATATAAGTCAACACCAAGATTATCAAAACCGGCCAACTCAGTCAATTTGTATATAAAAAAGTAGCTTTTTTGGGGCCATCTGGGAATATGGCGGCCATCTTGGATTTTGGCCATCATATGAGTCCGCATGTATGACCATTGCGTTCAGCATGTCAATAAACATATAAAACGACACCAAGATTATAAAAATCGGCCAACTCAGTCATTTTTTATATCAAAAAGTAGCTATTTGGCGGCCATCTTGGAAAATGGCCGCCATCTTGGATTTTTGCGTGGCTAAGTGTTTTTTCCTGAAAAGTGTCCTACATACCAAGTCTCTTGCTTGTATCAAACTTTGAACGATTATTACACTTATCTGCTCTACTATGTTGACTACTTGACAGTGTTACTGATTCGATATGATTCTTGTGATGATGAATTGAATAATGAGTGTCGTATTGTTGTTGTTGATGTATTGTATTGCATTTAGAATGACAGTGAAGTTTACATAGCGCTGCGTTAATTGTAATGTACGACGCACAACACAGATATTTGCGTATACAGGTATAAACGTTTGTTACAAAGCTTTCCGAAATTGTTTCTTAAATTCCTCTTTATTGTCCAATGATATGACAATGTCATATACCGGATAGTTAAGATTGATATTTGTTACAAAGTATGTGAATAGTTCAGTAGCGATACTTTGCTTTCAAATGTTAGAACTTAGCATGTTTATTACCGTAGTTCCACTTTTAGCGACTCCAAAACACATGATATGCAAATTACGCATAAAGCTCATTTGCATATGAGCATCTTCCGGAGCCAGTAATTGATTAGAAATAACCTTTATTTGTAGTTTTCTGTTATTTAAATGCAAAGTATGAGATAAATTATAGCTTATATGATAGATAATTGAATTGTTAAGAAGGCTTGATATATGAATCGATGTATTATGTATACAAATGAGCTACAAATAAGGGAATTTGTAACGAATTTGTGCATGAATTTACTTGAAAGTTTGAAACGGACTCTAGCGCTGTGTGTGTCTACGTCTGTGAGTGATCGGCGCGCGCGCGCGTTTAGTGGTAACAATTGTGTTTGCTAGTTGTGGATTTTGATTAAATTATAACTCAAGGAATGGGTTATGTGCTTGGAAATATGGCTGGTATGAAAGCCAAGGAAATATTAAATTATATAGTGAAGTTATATGTGAATAAGTGATGAAGTCTTTAGAATATTTGGATATATTCAGCAATAAAACGAGCCGGTTTGGTATTTCCACTACGCGCACTACGCTAGTATCGTCTATACTATAATATTGAAAGAAACCACCCTGAACCACCAGTAAGATATTGAGGATAATTTGTAAGATGAGTCAGTTTTCACCCGATTATTCTGTTCATCTATAATCTTTAGAACTTAGAGAATATTATGTCAGTATACTAATTACCTGAACATGTTGCAAGGGAAATTATGTTTCAACTATTTAATCGCTTGACCAACCTTTTTGACAAGTCACACCCGTGTACAAACACACACACACACACACACACACACACGCGCACTTACATTGGTGCCGTAACGTTTGCGTTGTGATTGCAAATTGGCGTATAAATGAAAGCCGAAAGTGAAAGATTGACTGTCTATAAACTTAAATCATGATAAAACTCACCTTCAAGTGTTTTGCGGAAGTCCTCACTGAGTTCTCCTTTATTATAGAATCGTCTGAATGTGATTTCGATCTCCTAAATCTTCGATCTCTGACATCCGAAATGATGACGAAGAGCGAGCTAGTACAGCGGTGCAAACAATTCCCGCATCGAATTAAATTTTCCTTATATCGCGCGCGTGACGTGACTCAAATATGATCACTGATTGGCTGCCTTAGTGGCTGTGTCTCGATTTTTGTTCAACTCGCTCTCGGAGTTGAAGCGGTAACTCATACTATACTATCGCGAACGCGCATTCAACACGCGGCGGCGTCGATTTCAACTCTTTTCAGAGTTGAAACGCATGTCACTCGACAGCTAGAGCGGAGAATCCACTCTTTCGCATTAAGAGAGTAGGTTTGTACAAACTACGATGGTCTACATCTATGGAGTGCCACTTGTAAGCTGATGGAGAAAGAATGTAAACTCCTTACTTGTTAACAATGTTGATGGTACATATTTACTAATTGCACCAAATAAAATTTGTGTCTTTTCAGATGGTGAAACTTGCTGGTTAGCAAGCACGAACAGTCATGAGAAATTATGAATTATTTTACTTACACGAGCAGCACTCCAGCATAGATGCAGACCATGAGTAAACCATGGTTTGTACAAACCTCCTTTGTGAATCCGGGCCAATAAATTCAACAAATAATATTGTAATATGAAATCATAGACTGTAAATATTTTTTGAGCAAACATATTATGCTAAAATAAAAGGTACACTACTCTGCATACTCCATTATTTTAAGGGGATGGTCATGGAGATGATGATGATGGTGATGATGATGATGAAGATGATGATGATAATGATGATGAATATGATAATTATAATGATGATGATTATGATGAAGAAGAGATTTGCTTTTAAAGTCCTTCGTAAACCGACTGAGTCTGCGTAGGAGAGGGGAAAGAGGTGGTCAGGAGCATTTAGGCATATATTTATAATTTACATTCTTGCTGCACAAATTTTCGCATGATTTGTTCCCAAGTGCAGGCATGACGTTTCGTTTTATGACCAAGGTAAGCATAGTAAGGATAAGAATGTAGATTGAGCAACTCTGAATAAAATGACGAGAATGTTGATGAGGTTGATACCCGGGGGTCACTCGGAACATGACTGGCTACGTACCCGCGTCCAAAAAAGCGTCGAAAGGGTATCATTTTCAGCTATACGGTGTCGTCGACATTTTCGTTTAAAAGGGGTGGTTTTCAGCACTCATTATAACAACAAACAGAAAAGGGTACTTTTTTAGGAGCACAAGTTTTCGACGTTAGGGTCCATTTCAGAGGTTGATGGTCAAGGGTAGGTAGCACTTTTGTATGAGAGTGACCCCCGGGGGTTGATGGTGATGCTGATGGTGATGCTAATCATGGTAATGACTCTGACATTTCCATCACAATGGTAAATAATTGTGGTGATGACAGAGTCGTCGATCCATTTCTTGCGATGGGGGGGGGGGGGGGGGGGATTTTAACAGTCATCGGTGAGAGAACTAGACGCCCCACATTGGCATGCCCCAAAACCAAGATACAAACCTTCATATACCCTAAGGATTTAAGGCGCTATTAACGTACATGATGGGTTAAATCGTTTGTACGCGTTTTGTGAATTTCCAGTAGCTAGATCGCGAGGTTGTGATCCTAGAAGTTCCTAAAGAACATTTCTGGTGCACAACCTTTTATAACATTCCATGTTTGATAGCCTAAAAAAGGGAGTGTTTGCTCCCTGGGTAAGGCGCGTTCAATCAACATGATTATTTACGAATAGGACTGCCACTTTTCATCACAATCCGAGAGACGCATAGTAATTCATTTTAGTTTGATCTGTGGCCCCTCCCCCTTGTAGCTACACTGTAAGCTTTTGCATTAAAGGGGTATTTCAGTTTGGTATAGAGGGCGCTGCACGAAATAATTTTTGTTGTGAGGTAATGATAAACTGAGTGTAAAATTTTAAAGAACATACAATTTTAATGGCAGAATAAATCGATTTAGAAACGGCTGAAATATCAATCAAACTGGGGCCCAGATTTATTTGATCATTTGTAAATTTTGTTTAATGCCTACACATTTTCACAAATTTTCACAAACTGTATACTACCCTTTTAATATGTATCTGAACACTGTGATTTTGTGACATGCGGACATGGTAAAAGTGCGAGCTTACTTGTTCAACGGACACGGCGCTTGAGGTAGCGTAGCTACGGGTGGGGAGGGGGGTGGGGCGGGGGGGGGGGGGGGGGGGTGGCATCGGGTACATATGCTCCCTGGTAATTTAGCAAAATAATACATTAGGGTACAAATAAAAAACAAAGACATATAAAAGTATTCTGCAATAATAAAAAAGCCATTTACCTGAGAGCGGTTATTTCTTTATCAATTGTATATATACCGTGATTAAATAACTTAAACAGTACAAACAAAGAAAAAACAACAACCAAACCTGGGGGGGGGGGGGGGGGGCTGCATACGTAAGTTCCGCCTCCTGTCATGCCGGTAGCTTAATATACGCCACGGTTTAGAGGAAGTTGATCTCATAATCATCCTTTATGGGTAATTCTATATATTCGCGACAAATGGTAATGACACACAAGTGCGTTGTCTTCTACTGTCACATTCCAGTTGTTGACAAAACCTATTCAAATATACCAGGGTCGTATACGTATTGTTAACAAATATCCTTTTCCTAATAATTGTTAGGCATTTTTTACTGTTAACTGATTAAGTAAAAAGATGTTTACCACCACACATTTTGTACAGGTACATGTACTTTTTTGTACAGTTTGTATGAAAGTGACATCTTTAAAGTGATACCTGTAAAGTGTCAGATATTGCACAAAATGACATTTGAGACTTCAATCCTATATCAATATCATTGTAAAATACAATTGAAAGATTTGTGAAAGTTTGAAAGAAAACGAACACTGTTTACCTAGTGAAAAAAACGAATATTGAGTTCATATTTTATCTCCGAATACTGATGGTCTGCCATACATTTGTCGCAGTAATGAATGATCCGTTTGAGATATTCGCACCCGTGCATGTTTACACACGTAGTACAGAATTCATGGAATTTGCACTCGCTCGGCTCAAATTTCAATCTCCGGAATGTTCTCACGCATGCTGCATGCGGACGTTCTCAGCTAGGACAATTGTACTTTTTATCTAAAGCGTTAATCAACGTGATTGAAATAAAAGATTTAAATGATAATTATCTTCATACTAAAGGGACATCTGAAAAAATCAAACCCTATTTTATTCTTCTTTTACCATAAGCTAAACAACACGGTAGAAGAGAAACGAGGAAGCTCCAAGTAATTTTCGTGGATTTGGACACTTTACAGGTATGACTTTAATACTCCGTCTAACTTTGCCAACCTGAACTAAATTGATTCCAGGTGCATCTACGTTTATGATGGGACACTTCGTTGTCTTTGTTAAAATCACAACGTGAAGTCTCCTTTTGGATCATAGTATTCGTTAAGCTGTCATAACAAAAGCTCCAAAGAGGGATCGAGCTGTTTCGGCGTCGACCTCTTTGGCATTTTGGTACCACATACATGACGTACATTTTATCCGTATCGTTTGATATCTTTCAAATCAACCAGAATTCTACTATCAGACTATTTTGCTTATATAAACGCTACGTGCTGTTCTTCCTTCTATGACAATAGATAGGAACATTTATGCTGAAGTAATGCCAAGACGGACTGAAATAGTGAATAACTTGCACCCAATGTTGTAGAAGCGAATACATTTGAGAGGATACTTGTTTAACGTTAGATCTTGAACCGTAAGTACACACCCTTTGTTGCTTTGTTTGCTTGAGTTAGATTATCCATTGCATTGATCAACGAAATTAACATATGGTACACATGAAACACAATAAATAGAACAAATAATATTGTGCACCAAGAATATGAAATGTAATGTTTTGGGAACAAATCATATATATGCTAATATAAAAGGTACATTCTGCATACATGGTTTTATGGGATTGTCATGGAGATGAGGATGGTGGTGATATAGATGATGATGATGATGATGATGGTGATGATGATGATGATGATGATAATTATAATGATGATGATTATGATGAAGAAGAGATTTGCTTTTAAAGTCCTTCGTAAACCGACTGAGTCTGCGTAGGAGAGGGGAAAGAGGTGGGTCATGAGCATTTAGGCATATATTTATAATTTACATTCTTGCTGCACAAATTTTCGCATGATTTTTTCCCAAGTGCTGGCATGACGTTTCGTGTTATGACCAAGGTAAGCATAGTAAGGATAAGATAGCAGATTGAGCAACTCTGAATAAAATTTCGAGAATGTTGATGAGGTTGATACCCGGGGGTCACTCGGAACATGACTGGCTACGCACCCGCGTCCAAAAAAGCGTCGAAAGGGTATCATTTTCAGCTATACGGCGTCGTCGACATTTTCCTTTAAAAGGGGTGGTTTTCAGCACTCATTATAAAAAAAAACAGAAAAGGGTACTTTTTTTAGGAGCACAAGTTGTCGACGTTAGGGTCCATTTCAGAGGTTGATGGTCAAGGGTAGGTTGCACTTTTGTATGAGAGTGACCCCCCGGGGTTGATGATGGTCATGCTGATGGTGATGCTAATCATGGTAATGACTCTGACATTTCCATCACAATGGTAAATAATTGTGGTGATGACAGAGTCGTCGATCCATTTCTTGCGATGAGGGGGGGGGGGGGGGATTTTAACAGTCACCGGTGAGAGAACTAGACGCCCCACATTGGCATGCCCCAAAACCAAGATACAAACCTTCATATACCCTAAGGATTTAAGGCGCTATTAACGTACATGATGGGTTGAATCGTTTGTACGCGTTTTGTGAATTTCCAGTAGCTAGATCGCGAGGTTGTGATCCTAGAAGTTCCTAAAGAACATTTCTGGTGCACAACCTTTTATAACATTCCATGTTTGATATCCTAAAAAAGGGGGTGTTTGCTCCCTGGGTAAGACGCGTTCAATCAACATGATTATTTACGAATAGGACTGCCACTTTTCATCACAATCCGAGAGACGCATAGTAATTCATTTTAGTTTGATCTGTGGCCCCTCCCCCTTGTAGCTACACTGTAAGCTTTTGCATTAAAGGGGTATTTCAGTTTGGTATAGAGGGCGCTGCACGAAATAATTTTTGTTGTGAGGTAATGATAAACTGAGTGTAAAATGTTAAAGAGCATACAATTTTAATGGCAGAATAAACTTTGTTTGATTCAAAATCGATTTAGAAACGGCTGAAATATCAATCAATCTGGGGCCCAGATTTATTTGATCATTTTTAAATTTTGTTGATGCCGACACTTTTTCACAAATTTTCAAAAGAGGTTTTTAAATAGTTGATCTCTCTATCTAATCATTATTTCAACAAAATATCACATGCATAATTTTGTATGAAAAATGGATAAAACTAATGCTTTTTAGAGGGTGCCCTCTTGTGTTTTAATGGCTCTTTTTGAATGATAACAGGCTTTTTTATTAGTACTTTGTAATTTTCTATACCTTTCGAGCACGGTGGAGTTATAACTATTATTTTGTAGTGTTATTAAGCACTGTTTTGGTTACTGAAGCTCATCCTTACCACAACTGTACACCCCTTTAATATGTATCTGAACACTGTGATTTTGTGACATGCGGAAGAAAAATAACTGTTTTTGAGCAATGGTAAAGTGCAAGCTTACTTGTTGAAGGGACACGGCGCTTAAGGTGGGGTAGCCACGGGTAAGTGGGCAGGGTATTGGATACATGATAATTTAGCAAAACAAAACATTAGGGTACTAATAAAAAAAACAGAAATATAAGAGTATTCCGCAATAATAACAAAAAAGCCATTTACCTGAGAGCGGTTATTCTTTATCAATTGTATATATACCATGATTAAATAAATTAAACACTACAAACAAATAAACCTAGGGGGTGGGGGGGGGGGGGGGGCTGCATACGTAAATCCCGCCTCGTGTGCGGTGATTATATTCGTCACATTCCAGTTGTTGACAAAACCTATTCAAATATACCAGGGTCGTATACGTATTGTTGAAAATATCCTTTTGATAATAATTGTTAGGCATTTTTTACGGTTAACTGATCAAGTAAAAAGACGTTTACCACCACTCATTTTGTACAGGTACATGTACATTTGTGCACAGTTTGTATGAAGGTGACATCTTTGATACTCGGTCTAACTTCGCATACCTGAATTGATTCCAGGTGCATTTACGTTTTATGATGGAACACTTTGTTGTTTTTGTTAAAATCACAACGTGAAGTCTACATTTGGATTGTTTAAGAACTCATATTATTCATAAAGCTGTCACTAGGTAGGCGATACAGGATTGCTGAGGTATAAGCTCCAAAGAGGGATCGCTGTTTCGGCTTCAACCTCTTCGGCACCAAATACATAACATACGCTTATATCCCGTCTCTTTTGGTATCTTTGAATTACAACCAAACATCTACTATCAGACTGTTACTTTAATAAACGCATACGTGCTGTTCTTGCTACTATGACAACAGATTGGAACATTTATGCTGTTGCAATGCCGAGACGGACTAGATGAGAAATAGTGAATAACTTGCACCCAATGTTGTAGAAGTGAATATATTCGAGAGGACACTTGTTTAACGTTAGACCTTGAACCGTAAGTACACACCCTTTGTTACTTTGTTTGCTTGAGTTGGATTATCCATTGCATTGATCAACGAAATTAATATATGGTACACATGTAACACAATGAACATAACAAATTATATTGTGCACTGAAAATATGAAATCATATGAAATCATAGCAAAATACATATATGCTAAAATAAAAGGTATACACTCTGCATACATAGTTTCATGGGATGGTCATGGAGATGAGGATGGTGATGATATAGATGATGATGATGATGATGATGTTGATGAAGAAGTGGTTTGCTTAAAAAAAAAATAGAATACCAACATAGTCATACATTTATAATTTACGTTCTTGCTGCACAAATGTCCGCATTATTTTTCCCCAAGTGTTGAAATAACGTTTAATTTTATGACCAAGGTGAGGTCAGTGAGATGAGAGAGCAGATTGAGCAACTGTGAATTAAATGACGAAAATGTTGATGAGGTTGATACCCGTGGGTCACTCTGAACATGACTGGCTACTCACCCACGTCCAAAAAAGCGTCGAAAGGGTATCATTTTTAGCTATACGGCGTCGTCGACGTTTGTTTTTAGCACTCATTAGAAAAAAACCCACAAAAGGGTACTTTTTCAGGTGCACAAGTTTTCGACGTTAGGGTCTATTTCAGAGGTTGATGGACACGGGTGGGTAGCACTTTTGTATGAGAGATGGTTATGCTGATGGTGATGCTAATCATGGTAATGACGCTGAAATTTCCATCACCATGGTAATTGATTGTGGTGATCACAGAGGCGTCGATTCATTATTTTTTTGTGAAGGGGGGGGGGATTTTAACAGTCACCGGTTAGAGAACTAGAAGCCCCACAATGGCATTCCCCAAATTGCAGACTAGAGGGGGGGGGGGGGGGGGGGAGGGGGGTGGGGGGCAGCAATATCTTTTAACCTAATGCAACCCAGCAGATGTTTTAGGGCTCGGGCCCCATAATCTGTTGGGTTTTATTCGTTCGAACTCTCAAGATGTATATACAAATACAAAGTCTATTTTTTACAGTTTTATTCCACGCACATTGAAAGCGTCCCGATGACTCGAAGCCCTAAATGTGTTGATACAAAAGGCACCCACATTCGAGGCCTTATTGAGGATCCAGGGGGTAAAACCGCAATTTAGTACTTTCATTAACTCATTGTACTCACTTTAATTGCACACGGTTTAAATTATCCCGTGAGAAGTTTAACATCTGAAAAGTTCAATCGTAGATATCTTTTGAACCCAATTGAAATTTGAAACACCGAAACCTGCCCCATGCTTTTATTATTAATATGAATATTACAAGGTATATTAAGAGCACCATAATAATTCAAAGTAAGTTTTGAGGATTTGAACAAGGTTACTTTTACGTTTCTTGTATACCCCCTGTATCTTAGCTACGCCATTGTATAGTTGTGTGTAGCACCAGCGTTTTCAGCATATCAAGAAACATATAACTCGACACCAAGATGATTCAAATTAACCATCTATCAACTGTCACATGTCAACAATTCAACTAGAATCCTTTAAATTTTATTCTTATAGAACAACAATTATTCCTGTTCATTGTTCAAATCGGAGCAGAATGCACAAAGAGTAATATTATATAAAAAACAATGTTTTTAACAAATGGAAGTTTCAATCACAAACGAATGCCAATAAAATCCAACAAATTATACAGGGACAAATCTGATCTGTTATTTCATGAAAAGATAAACAACAGATAAAGAGACCTCTCGGGAAGCAAGGTAAACGAAAAGATTTCGCTCCCCACTCGAAAAATGTATTGATCTAGAAACTTATCACTCAAAGTATCGTTCGTGTTTGTTTATATCAGCAGTGCAGTTCATATGTATATGCGTTTCAAACAACCGATTGTCTTACTTATTCAAGGGTTACCACAACGTTGACGAAGATTAAATGATAGCAGAAATCCACTGAGGTATAATTGTGATTAAAATGAAATGTTTTTCTTATTAATTGTGCCTGTTGAAGATTTTAATGTTTATCGCAACATAAATGATATAAAGCCAAATGGGAAAGGGGGCATAAACAGCGTTTATTTTTTGTCGCCACTTTTACAGCTTTAGTTCCATTTTCACCAGATTTTGCGACTTTTCCTAAAATCTTATTGGAGTAAGTACACTGACATGTCTAAATTCATATTAACCCCTCAAAACATTGGAAACACACATATTATGATCGATTATATCACTTTAGTTGATAAATTTAATATAATTTGTTCGTTTATGGTCCATAATATTATGTAACTTCGTAACAAAAATTCAAGTGGTTTATACTCTATATTTTCCCCAAAGTGTTATTTTAGACTGCAATCATACACTTATATCAGTGATTCTTGAGAATGGTTTGTGAGATCTGTATATGAAAGAATAATGTTTATCTAGTGAACAATTAGTATATCGATGTCTAATTTGATTCCGATTGTCGCGTGAATTATCCCAATTCGGATACTATGGATGATTTAATATCCTAATTCGGATACTATAGATTATTACGTATCCGAATTCGGATACTATGGAGGATTTTGTTTCCGAATTTGGATACTATTGATTATGGTCGAAAGCGTCTACTGATGCTTTCAATAAGCGTGTGTAGTGTGTCCTTCCAAATATAAAACCAAGATTTAGGAGTAAAGTATAACATTAAAGGGATAGTTGAGTTTTGGTAAAGATCGAAGTATAGTTTTGGTCAAACTGAATGTTAGGTACCAAAACTTGCACCACAAACTAACCACAAACTACCAGTTATTACTCCATCATGCTCGAAAGAAATACAACATTACAAATGACTAAGTAAAAGGCCTGTCATTCAAAAAGAGCCGTTCAAATTCAAAAGGGCACTCTCTAAATACTCATTGGTTTGAACCATTTAAAGTAAAATGTTTTGCATGTGATGTTTAGCTGAAATAAAGATTAGATAGAGAGATAATCAACAACTATTTAAAAACCTCTTTTGTAAATTTGTGAAAAGAGGAAGAGCATTTAAAAACAAATTTAACGGCTGGTTCAAAACTATCGATTAATTGTGGGGCCCCACATTTATAACTAATGGTTATGTTAAAGGATATTTCAGCCATTTCTGAACCGATTTTGATCAAATAAAGTTTATTGTGTCATTAAAATTGTACGGTCTTTCAGATGTGATGCAAAAATACTTCTGAAAACTGCTTATCTACTATAATAATGCCGGATAATAAAATGAGAGTCAATATAGGGCCTACATTTTCGATAGTAGCAGAATCTTCTTCAGAGGCTATAAAGTGACGATTATACAAACAAAAACAACATATATATACACATATAGGTACACATGTTAACAGCTAAGAAATGGGGCGGAGACATGGAACAATGAAAAGGCTGTGAGTGGCCAATTAGATTAGGCTGGGATTGGAGGAAATACACACAAAGGGGATGTTATGTAACAAGGAGCACGGGGTTGGAGTGTGGGTCGGAGGCATGATCAAAGAAGTACCATACAGGATGGTAATAAGAACATGAATAGTGAATGGAGGTGAGATGAAAGGGCTTATAGTAAAAGAGGCCAGAGCGGTCACAGAAGATTAAAGAGGGAGGTGTAAGGGGGGGGGGGGGGGAAATGGAAAATGAGAGTGTAATGTAGGTTAATCATTAGTTAGCAAGATGTAGGCTATGTATGACATATAAATATAAGTATATTGGGATATAAACAATAGGCCTATGTATAAACACCTACATGTATGTTATAAGTGACATTGAATTTTCTGTTGTTTTCCCACAGGCTTCCATGTCAGTTATTTACATAACATCCTGTTTGTGGGCTTGCAACAAACAGTCACGTGTCACGTATCACGTGTCACATTCATGTTTTGCACCCTTTCATGAAACAGGTCATCCAAATCTAAGAAGTGTAGGGCCGACCATTCGTTGTTTTCCACGCCTGTAAAACACGAAGTGTCGCGTTAACCAAAACGTGACGTGAGTGTTTAATCAAGATTTTTAAAATTGGTAACGCTTGTTACTAAAGACTAGACATACACACACAAAGAGATTTAAAAATGTCGACGAAAATTCCGATATCCCCTTATCAAATCATTTCAATCATTATGTTTATAATATGTACGTGCATAATTCAGAGTAATCTGAGACGATAATATGCAGTTCTGTCATTTAGGTTATGTACAACCATACCACTTGCATTATTTGTCTTGTTATTGGAGTATTTCTAAAGACGTGTCGTGCGTGGATTTTGGCAAATGTTGATTTCCAGCTGAATTGCTACACGCAGCGGACCATTCCAGTTTGCATACGCCTGAAGTTCCCGTGCTCGACGTCTGCGCGTACTTGCCATTAACGGCGTTGTATGTGCATGCATGTGAAAGTGAGTAAGTGAGTGAGTGAGTGAGTGCAGTGATCAATGAGTTTAAAAGTAATACAACAATGATTTGATTAATAGTGTTAAATTATGGTTATTGAATCGAGTCAATCTATAAATCAATCATTTAATCTAACAATCAATCAATTAATCAGTCAATCATTATTCAATCAATGAAACAATTAATCACAATAACCAATCAATATTAAATAAATCAATTAAAGTATTTGACATCCGAACTAGCTACTTGTAGGCAGTGGCGTACCCAGGATATTTTTTCAAGGGGTGGGTGTAGGGGGGGGGGGGGGGTATTTCGTCAGACAAATTGAAGTAAGCGGGGGAGTGTGGGTAGGGGGTGTCCGTAGAAAATGATCGCAGCCGAGGACGAGACCAGGACCGGTCACAAATTTCGAGGCCGAGACCAAGATATTTCTTGAGAATTATGTAAGGGGGTGGGGGAGGGGGGTAGGGGGTGTCTATCCCCCTGCCCCCAGGCCTGGGTACGCATATAATTGGTATAACAGTATAGGTAGGACTGGTTCGTTCACGATTAAATTTACCGAGAATTAGTCTCTTCTCAACGACAATTTACATTAATTTGTTTTACGCAAGCGCCAATTTACGTGACCTTTCATGAATTGCATATAGTATATCAACAAACTGTTGGGTCACGTAACCCAACACTTCGTAGACTTGGGTGACCTATTTCACGAAAGGTCGCAAAAGGTGAACGTGAATGTGACACGTGACACGTGACTGTTCGTTGCAAGCCTGTTTGTGTGTATTTCCTCCAATCCCAGCCTAGTCTAATTGGCAACTCACAGCCTTTTCATTGTTCCATGTCTCCGCCCCTTTCTTAGCTGTTAACATGTGTACTTATATGTGTATATATATGTTGTTTTTGTTTGTATAATCGTCACTTTATAGCCTCTGAAGAAGATTCTGCTAGGATTGAAAATTTAGGCCCTATATTGACTCTCGTCTATCAGATGTGACACTCAGTTGTTCATTATCTCACAACAATTTTTTTGTTGTGTAGCGCCCTCTATACAAAAACTCAACTATCCCTTTAAAACATATAAGAATCAATACACAATTGGAAGTATCATGTCCTCCCCTCTCATACTAATAGAGAAAATATAATAATACATTATTCACTTATGGCGGAATGTGGGCAATATGTTAGAGCACCACTGGGTGTTCAGCACATTGGGTGACCTGTACGAATTTAGATTAAATATACATGCAATATGTAAATATGTTTGACATCACCTAAAATTGAAGAATCACTACTTTCTCATCAATGTTCATTATAACAAATATCAATTCAAGACTAGTCCCCCGAAAATTATGGCTTTAGTTCTATGGAGAATATAATATGTAAGAGCAAAATAAATCTGTTCGGGGCCCCGTTGCAGAAAGACCTAGCTCGATCGTAAAGTGGGTTAGTTGATATTCAGAAAATATGCATATCTGAATCAATCACTATATTGGCGCATTTTATCAGATGTTCAGAATTGCATTTATGTAATAGTTAGTATTTTTGAATATACCAAACAAAAACAGTACGGTTTTGTTAACTTCTTAATTTCAGTTCTGGATATAATTAAATAAATTGGTCAAAAGTCAAATGTCAAACTAGCTTACAGGTTCATTAACTTCATTATGTTTTTTTTTTCTGAAAATGATAGTTGAAACTTCAATCATGTACTGATATCATTGTAAGTTTCTTCTGAATGATGTGTGATACTTTTATAAAAAAGAACACAGTTTTTTTTACCTAGTGGACAAAAGTAAAAATTGATGTCGGCCTGTATCGCCTAATGCCCATTGCTTTGACTACAATCAAAAAGCGTCCTTGAATGCTTTTCTTTTCAATCATGAAAATCTCCATCCATAATGAAGGAGACATTTGAAAAATCAAAACCCATTTCATTCTTCCGTTATCATAAGCCAAACAACACAGTAAAAAAGAAATGTGGAAGCTCCAAGTGATTTGGATTGAATTTGACAAAGTTAATGGATCACTTTAAAGGTAAAATGTCAGGAATTAGCATGCACGCTTAGCTCTCAAATTAAATTTGAAGAATCCACTCAAGCTAGGCATCATGTAAGTTCTGCTCGCTGATCTGAAAATTGGTACTAAATATTAAGTCAGAATATGTAGTGAAGCATTTTAATTTGTAGATTTATTTTGTTTTGCCATTGATGATTATGTATGCTTCAGATATAAAGAAATGGCAAATGGTACTCATATAATGCACCATTAGTTGGTACTAAATATTAAGTCAGAATACATGTATGTAGTGAAGCATTTTAATTTGTAGATTTTTGTTTTGCCATAAAGTATGCTAAATCAGATATTATACAAATAGTGCATGGTTTGGAGTTGAATATACCAGAATAGACACCGATACATTTTGAATTTCTCAAGTGCATTTAATATTGCATCGAAGCCGCAGGCCGAGTGCAATATAATTGCACGAGTGAAATTCAAAATGAAGAGGTGTGTATTGTGGAATAATTAACGACAAGAGGCATGTACTATTTGTTATATTTTGTTATTATTTTGAGGAATTGATTTTTATCATATTGATGAACCCAACTTGTGAGTGTATTCATCAACCGTAGCTAGGCCTTGCGTTCTTTGTGCAAGCACCAGCACGTACTTAAAATAAATGCGCGCATTGCGCAGATTTCCCATTCAAGAACAAGCGCATTAACACAAATTACGCACTCCAAGGCCAGCCTCTGCGCAGCTTGTTTGGCTCTCTATATGGGAAATGTGTACACACACAGCGTGCATAAATTGCAGTTATAGTACACGCTGCCAGGTAGCAACGTGCACTATAGCGGATTAAAGGGATAGTTGAGTTCTGGTAAAGAGAGTACAGTTTTGGTCAAACTGAATTTAGTTACCAAAACCTGCACCACTACATTACAAACTAAGAGTTATAACTCTACCATGGTTGAAAGGAATTCAACATTACAAATGACTAAGTAAAAAGCCTTTTATAATTCAAACTCAAGATGGCGCTGTCTAAAAAATCATTGGTTTAAACCATTTAAAATGAAATATTGTACATGTGAAGGTTCGTAAAAATAGTGATTAGATAGAGAGATAATTAACAACTATTAAAAAAACTTCTTTTCGAAAATGTTTGAGAAGAGGAAGCATTTTTCAAAAATTTGTAACGGTTGGTTCAAAATTATCTAATATTTGTGGGGCCCCACATTTATTATAAATGGTTATGTTTATGGATATTTCAGCCGTTTCTGGACGGATTTGGATAAAATAAAGTTTATTCTGTCAATAAAATATTATGCTCTTTCAAATTTTACACTCAGTTTTTCATTATCTCACAAACAAATTATTATGTGTAGCGCCCTCTCTACCAAAACTCAACTATCCCTTTAAGCATCGACAATCAACCAATAGGAACGCTCAATTTCCCTTCATTATGACGTCATCATCTTATATAAAGAAATAGCAAATGTTACTTTTATAATGCACCATTACAATGCACAGCAAATGGTTCTTGTATAATGTACCCTAATTGAAACACCATTATATTGCACCTTGTTACAAAAAACAACAACAAATGGTGCTTGTATAATGCACATAAGATACAATTTGATAATGTACAATGTGTAGGCCCAAGGCAATCAGTGATTTATGAAACAATGTTGAGAATGCAATATGATGTCAACAAATTTTATCGTAAATAATGATGTTTTATGCTTGTTGGTTCAATTGGTGATTGTTGCCTAAGCCTCATATTTGTCTTTGACAAAGAAAATGAGAAAACTATTGCTATATTAGAGTGAAATGTTTGTTCACTGAACAAGTAGAGCTCCTGCAATTGCGGATGGAAAATATTGTGTTGTATTTACATCTTTAAACCTTTTTTTTGCTTGAATATATATATTTATATGAAGGAAAATTGAATCCTCGTTCAGTGTTATTTCATTTGGAAATGTTTCATGAAGATTATTCAAGGTAATCAGTGTTATTTCAATTAATGTTATGATCCTAAATATGAATAGACTAGAATTGTAGTGAAATTAAACAAAATATAATGTAAGGCATCTCTGTTTACTGAAAACTGTTATCCATTTAATGGTTGTTTTATCACAATATTTCATAACATTTATCAAAGAAAACCCAACTGAGAGGTGGTTATTTCTGGCTAGTAGTGTATATGAAAGCTTAATTCCAATAGGGGCTAAATCCACTTTCCATACAAAATGAGTTAACGACATCAGCGCATTAATAAGCTACGTAGCTATCTAGAAATCTGAATTTTAGGACGAATTACGAGATCAAAATCAAAATATGGAACGTTCAATTTTCATTTTTCCATAGGCATGTGTACAAAGTTGGATAAATTATCCAAATTCTCTCCAAAATTGAACAGGTGGATATAGCCGCTTTTGGAAATAAGCTCTTCATATGTTGCATCCGTCTGAGCATGTCCTAATTTGGTTCAGGACCAAAACAATGTCTGGTTTTAACCCATTGTTTGATGTTTTGATATTGGTAGTATAAATGCATTTTCCAAATAGACACTATAGACAAGAAAATATCAGGAATGTGTTTCACTCTTTCACTAGGATTCAAAGTTGAACTTAATTATAAGTTGGACCCAACTTTTATAGAAAGCCGTTAGTTTCTTTGTTAAATTGTTGGGTCAGTTCTTCTTGAAAGGTGTACATTTTGATTGAAATGAGTAATATCTGTTATTTTCAAGGAGCCTTGACGTTATTGATTTAAGTTTCAAATACTAGTATTTTGTGTTACTTTTAATACTCTTCATTCCAAGGCTGCAAATAGCTTTACATAATGGTTAGGTCCAACTTAGTTCAACCTAGACTCTTTGTGAAACTTCCCAGGACCAGTCATCTTCTTACCCCTTACATACTCAGTATGCACTATGTTGATTTTCTTTTGCCAATGAAAGATACATTTTGTGTAACATTTTTCATGTTCAAAGACTAAATAAAATATCTATCTATATATCTATCTATCTATCTATCTATCTATCTATCTATCTACCTACCTACCTATCTATCTATCTATCTATCTATCTATCTATCTATCTATCTATCTATCTATCTATCTATCTATATATCTATCTATCTATCTATATAACTCTATCTATCTATCTATCTATCTATCTATCTATCTATCTATCTATCTATCTATCTATCTATCTATCTATATATCTATCTAGCTAGCTAGCTATATATCTATCTATCTTCTTATTTTTCATTTTCTTCCATTGTAGTGCTACTATAGCCGATGAGATAACACAATTTTCGTGACCAGTCAACTTACTGATTGTATATACGCCTATAAAAAAAAACGTCTGTTATGAACGTGAGAGGGACAAAAATAGTACCAAACTTCATGAATAGTTAATTATTATCATTATTATTATTTTTGCTTGTTATTCTTCTGCTCCCTAATGTTAGACATGATGTTTACTTGATGTTAGACATGATGTTTACGATCCTTCAGATTGTTGCCATGCAATGGTTATTGAATTGTTACTTAGAGCTAAATAGCAGTATTGGGAATGTTTGGACAAAAAATTGCCTTTCTTATTAATCAATATTGTTGAAATTGTTGGTTATCATTTATGGTTGAGTTGGCAAAATTGGAACATCTCGAACATTTCATTGCTAATTTGATTCCTAAAATCAGAAGTCAATTTCAAGCAGTTTGTATGACCTCTCTGTCACAGAAAGGCATATAAGGCATTTGAAATGGCGCCTTCCAATACTGCTATTTAGCTTTAAACTCGTCTGTGCTAACATGCATAAGATTAATTTTTGTCATGTACAATTTTAAGAGAATCGTTGTTTTCTGCCCTGCAGATGTGTCAAACTCGTTTGATGATAATCGTGAATAAAAAAGCTTGATTGTTCTGAAATGGATGTTATCTCATTTTTGTGTATTCTGAAGAAAACGTTATGCATATGTACTGTTTTGATATTTGCTCATTGCTCCTTTAATTTGTTTTCCATTAACAAACATATGATTTCTTATCATAACCAAAACGCTAACACTAATCCTTTCACTAACCGTTACCCTTACCCAAATTTGCAATATTATGGATTTTATTTGGTGCCAATCCTTGCATCTGTTTTCTGAAGAAAAAGATTATATATCTTATATCTATTATCTTGATATTACCTCCAACAAGAGTTGCTCTGCTGTTCATTTTAAATTAATCAACACGTATCTCTAACTTTATATCAAACTGTCGAATTGACCATAACCCTTATCCTAATCCTAAACCTAATCATAAATAGAAAGCTAATTGTTGTTGGTGAAATGGATGGCCATGATTAAGGGACCTAGTAACTGTTGACATGTGCAACAAGTGATGAATGGTTTTTGCAAATTACGCATCCCCTTGAAAAATCCTGGATACGGCCCTGCAAACTAATTCAAATGACACGATAACGTCACATATTAGATAACACAGCTTTTGACCTTGTATTCATCAACTTGTCACGCAATGTATAGTCTAAAAATATTACTTTGAAATCAACCTTAATTTCTATCTTGCGCGTTTTACGGAATAGTAGAAAGTTGATTTCTAAGTAAATGCTACACGTGATACCATGTTAATTGCAAATCCGAACAGATCTAACAAGTTGTAGTTTATATAGTGTAATATGACATTGTGTAAGTGTGTGTATGTTTGTTTGTGTGTGGCCACTCTTATTAGTTTTTACAGACTCGTTAATTCATCATGATATTTACGAATAGACTGCTCCTTTTCATCATAGTCCGAGAGACGCACAGTAGTTAATTTTAGTTTTGTTTTGTGGCCCCCTCCCCTTTGTAGCTACACTGTAAGCTTTTGCATTAAAGGGGTAGTTCAGTTTTTGTAAAGGGGGCACTGCACGAAATAATTTTGTTGTGAGGTAATGAAAAACTGAGTGTAAAATTTGAAAGAGCATACAATTTCAATGGCAGAATAAACTGTATTTGATTTAAAATCGATTTAGAAACGGTTGAAATATAAATTAAGCTTGGGCACAGATTTATTCGATCGTTTGTATTGTTTTTTAAATGCCTACACTTTCACAATGTTCAAGAGGTTTTTAAATACTTGATGATCTCTCTATCTAATCATTATTCCAACAAAACATCACATACATAACTTTGTATGAAAAATGGTTGAAACTAATGCTTTTTTAGAGAGCGCCCTCTTGTGTTTTAATGGCTCTTTTTGAATGATAACAGGCTTTTTAATTAGACCTTTGTAATTTTCTATACCTTTCGAGCACGGTGGAGTTATATTATTTTGTAGTGTTATTGTGCAAACTAATAATACAAAAAGCCATTTACCTGAGAGCGGTTTTTCTTTATCGATTGGATTACACTTCAAACAAAGAAAAACAAACAACCAAACCTATAGGGGGGCTGCATACCTAAATCCCGCCACGACCTCCCGTGCGTTGATTCTACTCGTCACATTGCAGTTGTTGACAAAACCTATTCAAATACACCAGGTTCGTATACGTATTGTTGAAAACATCTCTTTCATAATAATTGTTAGGTATTTTTTACGGTTAACTGATTAAGTAAAACGACGTTTACCACCATTCATTTTGTACAGGTACATATGTACATTTCTGTATCAAGGTGACATCTTTAATACTCGGTCTAACTTCGCCTATACCTGAATTGATTCCAGGTGTATCTACGTTTTATGATGGGATACTTCGTTGTCTTATTTTAAAACACAACGTGAAGTCTATATTTGGATTGTTCAAGAACTCATAGTATTCATAAAGCTGTCATTAGGTAGGCGATACATGCTGAGGCATAAGCTCCAAAGAGGGATCGAGCTGTTTCGGCTTCTACCTCTTTGTCGCCACATACATGAGATGCGCTTATATATCCCGTCTCTTTTGATATATTTGCATTACAACCGGACATCTACTATCAGACTGTGTTTTTGTTTAATAAACGCATACGTGCTGCTCTTACTACTATGACAACATATCGGAACATTTATGCTGTAGCAATGCCACGACGGACTAGACTAGAAATAGTGCACTTGCGCCCAATGTTGTAGAAGCGAATACATTTAAGAGGATACTTGTTTAACGTTAGATCTTGAAACGTAAGTAGACACCCATTGTAGTTTTGTTTGTTTGAGTTGGATTATCCATTGCATTGATCAACGAAATTAATATATGGTACACATGAAACACAATGAACATATCAAATGATATTGTGCACTGAAAATATGAAATCATAGACTGTACAATTTAATGTTTTGCGGGGAGCAAAACATATATATGCTAAAATGAAAGGTACACTCTGCATACATAGTTTCATGGGATGGTCATGGAGATGAGGATGGTGATGATATAGATGATGATGATGATGATGATGATGATGTTGATGAAGAAGTGGTTTGCTTAAAAAAAGAAAGAATACCGACATAGTCATACATTTATAATTTACGTTCTTGCTGCACAAATGTCCGCATTATTTTTCCCCAAGTTTTATGACCAAGGTGAGGTCAGTGAGATGAGAGAGCAGATTGAGCAACTGTGAATTAAATGACGAAAATGTTGATGAGGTTGATACCCGTGGGTCACTCTGAACATGACTGGCTACTCACCCGCGTCCAAAAAAGCGTCGAAAGGGTATCATTTTATAGCTATACGGCGTCGTCGACGTATTCCTTAAAAAGGGTTTGTTTTTAGCACTCATTAGAAAAAAACCCACAAAAAGGGTACTTTTTCAGGTGCACAAGTTTTCGACGTTATGGTCCATTTCAGAGGTTGATGGACACGGGTGGGTAGCACTTTTTTATGAGAGTGGCCCCGGGGGTTGATGATGTAAGCTTATGCTGATGGTGATGCTAATTATGGTAATGACGCTGAAATTTCCATCACCAAGGTAATTGATTGTGGTGATGACAGAGGCGTCGATTCATTATTTTTTTGTGAAAGGGGGGGGGGGGGAGATTTTAACAGTCACTGGTGAGAGAACGAGAAGCCCCACAATGGCATTCCCCAAATTGCAGACTAGAGGGGGGGGGGGGGGGGGGGGGTGGGGGGGGGGGGGGGGCAGCAATAGTTTTTAACCTAATGCAACCCAGCAGATGGTCTAGGGCTCGGGCCCCATAATCTTTTGGGTTTTATTCGTTCGAACTCTCAAGATGTATATACAAATACAAAGTCTATTTGTTACAGTTTTATTCCACGCACATTGAAAGCGTCCCGATGACTCGAAGCCCTAAATGTGTTGATACAAAAGGCACCCACATTCGAGGCCTTAGTGAGGATCCAGGGGGCAAAACCGCAATTTAGTACTTTCATTAACTCATTGTACTCACTTTAATTGCACACGGTTTAAATTATCCCGTGAGAAGTTTAACATCTGAAAAGTTCAATCGTAGATATCTTTTGAACCCAATCGAAATTTGAAACACCGAAACCTGTACCGTGCTTTTATTATTAATATGAATATTACAAGGTATAAGAGCACCATAATAATTCAAAGTAAGTTTTGAGGATTTGAACAATGTTACTTTTAAGTCTATTTTATACCCCCTGTATCTTAGCTACGCCATTGTATAATTGTGTGTAGCACCAGCGTTTTCAGCATATCAAGAAACATATAATTCGACACCAAGATGATTAAAATTAACTGTCAACTGTCACATGTCAGCAATTCAGCTAGATTCCTTTACATTTTATTCTTATAGAACAAGAACTATTCCTGTTAATTGTTCAAATCGGAGCAGAATGCACAAAGAGTAATATTATATAAAAAACAATGTTTTTAACAAATGGAAGTTTCAATCACAAACGAATGCCAATAAAATCCAACAAATTATACGGGGACAAATCTGATCTGTTATTTCATGAAAAGATAAACAACTGATAAGGAGACCTCTCGGGAAGCAAGGTAAACGAAAAGATTTCACTCCCCACTCGAAAAATGTATTGATCTACAAAACTTATCACTCAAAGTATCGTTTGTGTTTGTTTATATCAGCAGTGCAGTTCATCTGTACAGGCGTTTCAAACAACCGATTGTCTTACATTAATGTTCAAGGGTTACCACAACTTTTACGAAGATTAAATGATAGCAGAAATCCACTAAGGTATAATTGTGATTAAAATGAAATGTTTTTCTTATTAATTGTGCTTGTTGAAGATTTTAATATTTATCGCAACATAAATGATATAAAGCCAAATGGGATAGGGGGCACAAACAACATTTATTTTTGTCGCCACTTTTACAGCTTTATTTTCACCAGATTTTGTTGGAGTAAGTCCACTGACATGATGTATGCATACATCTAAATTCATATTAACTCCTCAAAACATTGGAAACACACATATTATGATCGATTATATCACTTTAGTTGATAAATTGAATATAATTTGTTCGTTTTTGGTCCATAATACATAAATTAAAGTGGTTTATACTCTACATTTTCCCCAAAGTGTTATCTGAGACTGCAATCATACACTTATATCATTGATTCTTGAGAATGGTTTGTGAGATCTGTATATGAAAGAATAATGTTTATCTAGTGAAAAATTAGTATATCGATGTCTAATTTGATTCCGATTGTCGCGTGAATTATCCCAATTCGGATACTATGGATGATTTAATATCTAATTCGGATACTATAGATGATTACGTATCCGAATTCGGATACTATGCAGGATTTTGTTTCCGAATTTGGATACTATTGAGTATGGTCGAAAGCGTCTACTGATACTTTCAATAAGGGTGTGTAGTGTGTCATTCCAAATATAAGACCAAGATTTAGGAGTAAAGTATAACATGGCGGTTAAAGGGATAGTTGAGTTTTGGTAAAGAGAGTATAGTTTTGGTCAAACTGAATGTTAGGTACCAAAACTTGCACCACAAACTAACCACAAACTAACAGTTATTACTCCATCATGCTCGAAAGAAATACAACATTACAAATGACTAAGTAAAAGGCCTGTTATCATTAAAAGAGCCGTTCAAATTCAAAAGGGCACTCTCTAAATACTCATTGGTTTGAACCATTTAAAATAAAATGTTTTGCATGTGATGTGTAGTTGAAATAAAGATTAGATAGAGAGATAATCAACAACTATTTAAAAACCTCTTTTGTAAATTTGTGAAAAGAGGAAGCATTTAAAAACAAATTTCAAAACTATCGATTAATTGTGGGGCCCCACATTTATTACAAATGGTTATGTTAATGGATATTTCAGCCATTTCTGAACCGATTTTGATAAAATAAAGTTTATTGTGTCATTAAAATTGTACGGTCTTTCAGATGTGATGCAAAAATACTGCTGAAACTGCTTATCTACTATAATAATGCCGGGTAATAAAATGAGAGTCAATATAGGGCCTAAATTTTCGATCGTAGCAGAATCTTCTTCATAGGCTATAAAGTGACGATTATACAAACAAAAACAACATATATATACACATATAGGTACACATGTTAACAGCTAAGAAAGGGGCGGAGACATGGAACAATGAAAAGGCTGTCAGTGGCCAATTATACTAGGCCGGGATTGGAGGAAATACACACAAAGAGGATGTTATGTAACAAGGAGCAAGGGGTTGGAGTGTGGGTCGGAGGCATGATCAAAGAAGTACCATACAGGATGGTAATTAAGAACATGAATAGTGAATGGAGGTGAGATGAAAGGGCTTATAGTAAAGGAGGACAGAGCAGCCACAGAAGACTATAAAGAGGGAGGTGTAAGGGGGGGGGGGGGGGGGGGGGGTAACAAAGGGGAGCTTATGTGGATGAGGTGGGATTAATGAAGAGTGGTGGTAGGATGAAAAGGAATGCTGATGGGGAGGGGAGGGGGGGGGGGGGGGATAAGAATGGGCGATGATCAATGGAAAGATGAATAGTGAACAGGAGAAAGAAGGATGTACACAAATCAGACAATGCTTATGTACACAAATTGAAACCCTGAAGAAAAATGTAAAATTACAGTGTAATGTCGGTTAATCATTAGTTAGCAAGATGTATACATGATATATAAATAAGTATTTTGGGATATAAACAATATGTATAAACACCTACATGTATGCTTAACTGACACTGATTATTCTTTTGTTTTCCCACAGGCTTCCCTCTCAGTTATTTACATAACATCCTCTTTGTGTGTATTTCCTCCAATCCCGGCCTAGTCTAATTGGCCACTCACAGCCTTTTCATTGTTCCATGTCTCCGCCCCTTTCTTAGCTGTTAACATGTGTACCTATATGTGTATATATATGTTGTTTTTGTTTGTATAATCGTCACTTTATAGCATCTGAAGAAGATTCTGCTAGGATCGAAAATTTAGGCCATATATTGACTCTCGTCTTTCAGATGTGACACTCAGTTGTTCATTATCTCACAAACAATTATTTTGTGTAGCGCCCTCTATACCAAAACTAAACTATCCCTTTAAAACATATAAGAATCAATACACAATTAGAAGTATCATGTCCTCCCCTCTCATAATAATAGAGAAAATACAATCATTTTTGTTGTTGCCCCATTCAGGGAACTTTATTTTATTCAAAAATTTACAAGTTATATGGTTACATTATTCATAAAAACAGAAACAAAAACATATAAATATTGTATTATACATACACAATTATGACAAAAAATCAATGAACTGTTTTACTTTGTTTAACCCAATTGGAAAATATATATTGCAATTGAGATAAAATATTAAATCATACTTTAGCTCTTTTAGCATATTGTTGACATTCAATAGTTTACCTTTCCGTGATTTTTTAATGTAATTTTTTATAAATGATATATTCGGCAAAGTTAATCAGTAGATTAACTAAATAAAATTCATTATTTCCAATCTTATAACCAATAGTTAACAATTCCTCATTTATCTCCAGTTCTGTGCCACAAAAATAAAATATTATCTTTGATATAATTTTCCAAAATAATTTCAGATTTTTACAATCTAACAGCATATGCTTAGTTGTTTCTGGTGTATGACAAAATAGAAAATTATCATCATTGACGATCTTCCATTTACATAAATTATATCTTGAGTGCAAAAACAAATACAAATATTTAAAATTGAATTGTCTAATTCTATTATGTTTCAATGTCTTAAATTTAAACAGAAGAACATCATACCAATCAAAATTCACTGGGAGTAACAAATGTTCTTGCCAAAAGTTGAACACAATAGGTTTCAGACGTTTTTTTTGTAATAACAACAGATAAAAATGCTTTGTTTTCATATTTATAATATCAATATATTCACCATTTGAAATTGGTATTAATCGTGATTCATGTTTTTCGAGTAAATCATATTCTCTAGAGCGCATTCATATTAACTCCTCAAAACATAGGAAACACACATATTATGATCGATTATATCACTTTAGTTGATAAATTGAATATAATTTGTTCGTTTTTGGTCCATAATATCATGTAACTTCGTAACATGAATTAAAGTGGTTTATACTCTATATTTTCCCCAAAGTGTTATTTGAGACTGCAATCATACACTTATATCACTAATTCTTGAGAATGGTTTGTGAGATCTGTATATGAAAGAATAATGTCTAACTTTATTCCGATTGTCGCGTGAATTATCCCAATTCGGATATTATGGATGATTTAATATCTAATTCGGATACTATAGATGATTACGTATCCGAATTCGGATACTATGGAGGATTTTGTTTCCGAATTTGGATACTATTGATTATGGTCGAAAGCGTCTACTGATGCTTTCAATAGGGGTGTGTAGTGTGTCCTTCCAAATATAAAACCAGGATTTAGGAGATAGTATAACATGGCGGTTAAAGGGATAGTTGAGTTTTGGTAAAGAGAGTATAGTTTTGGTCAAACTGAATTTTAGTTACCAAAACCTGCACCACAAACTAACCACAAACTAACAGTTATTACTCCATCATGCTCGAAAGAAATACAATATTACAAATGACTAAGTAAAAGGCCTGTCATCATTCAAAAAGAGTCGTTCAAATTCAAGAGGGCACTCTCTAAATAGCCTACTCATTGGTTTGAACCAATTAAAATATAATATTTTGCATGTGATGTTTAGTTGAAATAAAGATAAGATAATCAACAACTATTTAAATACCTCTTTTGTAAATTTTTGAAAAGAGGAAGCATTTAAAAACAAATATTACGGCTGGTTCAAAGTTATCGAATAATTGTGGGGCCCCACATTTATTACAAATGGTTATGTTAATGGATATTTCAGCCATTTCTGAACCGATTTTGATCAAATAAAGTTTATTCTGTCATTAAAATTGTATGGTCTTTCAGATGTGACACTCAGTTGTTCATTATCTCACAAAAGAGTATTTTGTGTAGCGCCCTCTATACCAAAATTCAACTATCCCTTTAAAACATATAAGAATCAATACACAATTAGAAGTATCATGTACTCCCCTCTCATACTAATAGAGAAAATACAATAATACATTATTCACTTATGGCGGAATGTGGGCAATATGTTAGAGCACCACTGAGTGTTCAGCACATTGGGCGACCTATATACGAATTTAGATTAAATATACATGCAATATGTAAATATGTTTGAGATCACCTAAAATTGAACAATCACTACTTTCTCATCCATGTTCATTATAACAAAAATTAATGCAAGACTGGTCCCCCGAAAAATTCTGGCTTTAGGTCTATGGAGAATATAATATATTAGAGCAAAATAAATCTGTTCGGGGCCCCGTTGCAGAAAGACCTAAGCTCGATCGTAAAGTGAGTTAGTTGCTATTCAGAAAATATGCATATCTGAAACAATCACTATATTTGCGCATTTTCTCAGACGTTCAGAATTGCATTAATGTAATAATTAGTATTTTTGAATATACCAAACAAAGACAGTACGGTTTTGTTAACGTCTTAATTTCAGTTCTGGATATAATTAAATAAATTGTTACCGCCAAAATAACGATGTTATTACTTTTCTGCTGATATCTTGCCCTCAAGGTCTCTAGATCCTTCCTTCCATTGTGTCAAATGCAGACATTTCTATATCTTCTTGTAACATTTAATCATGTGAATAACTCTTAATTCTCTTCATTATTTCGTGTTTACTCCCAGACCCAGGAAGACGCATTATTTTGCAACCAGGCTCACTTTGGGTTCGCCAACATTCGTTTGTCTACAGAACATTTCCCTGCTTCCAACCATTCTTCCAGTTACATCACTAAGCACATTGAAGCTTCGAACACTTTGCCTGGTTTCGATTGATTATAATCCAGTAGTTATTACTTGTTGCAATGAGTGAGAGGATTTAGCAGGTTTTCTGCAAATGTGTTGAATACTGATTTTCATACAAGTCCCTAGGAAGTCAAAATGTTTTACTCCTTGGACATTTTTACCACTGACATCCTGTTTTTGGTTGTAACACTCGGTTGTAATACCCAACATTCAACGCGAATGAGCTACTTGAGGCAACATAAGGGGTACAGTGTGAAGATATCTACAAGAAAACGGTTTTCCTTTTGGTGCTGAATTAATAGAAGGAAGTTTTTACCAAATATGACGACGTGATATAACTTCTGTATGTACACAGATACACTGGACTAATTATTCAAGTAGTATAATCGCTTCGTTCTCGAGGAGTGGTGAATGGAAAATACTACACTGCGGTTTACCCTTAGGTTACTCAGGTTAAGCGAGCATTTCTTCAGCTGTGATGATGCAAGGATGATACAAGATACTGTTAAGTCATTTTAACTCGGGGTTACCCACGTAGACATGTCGACATTTATGTTTATACTGATTTTATATCATCTAATAAGTTTGTATGAATGTTGTTTTAAACAGGAGATGTATAACGGCTTAATAGCATAAACATGGTGGTTTCAGGATTTAAAAGAGGAGGCAAACTAAGAGAGGCATCGGCGAGTAAGTCAACCGGAAAAACACTAACATTTCTAATTGAATCCGACACAGCAACCACGGAGATCTTTAGTGAAAAGACACATTCACAGGATGCAAATATATATGGTGATGTGCATATACTGAACTATAGGATAAATCTAGCAAAAGAGCTGGTGAGTCTAAACGAAGACGTGAATAAAACAAATGTTCGACTAACATTCCCGCACGATGCATCGCATAATGTTCATATCGAACCAGTGAAATCTTTGTTCAGTCAGGGGGCTGATGTGAACAAGGGAGAAAAGGATGAATCGGCAACCCTGTACAAAGCGTCGCAGAATGGTCATATCGAAACAGTGGAATATCTGATAAGTAAAGGAGCAGATGTGAACAAGGAAGACAATCGTGGATGGACACCCCTGCACGTAGCGTCACAGAATGGTCATATCGAAACAGTGAAATATCTGATAAGTCAAGGGGCAGATGTGAACAAGGGAGACAATGACGGATGGACAGCCCTGAAAAAAGCATCGCAGAATGGTCATATCGAAACAGTGAAATATCTGATAAGTCAAGGGGCAGATGTGAACAAGGAAGACAATCGTGGATGGACACCCCTTCACAGAGCGTCACAGAATGGTCATATCGAAACAGTGAAATATCTGATAAGTCAAGGGGCAGATGTGAACAAGGGAGAAGAGAATGAGTGGACAGCCCTGCACATAGCGTCGCAGAATGGTCATATCGAAACAGTGAAATATCTGATAAGTCAAGGGGCAGATGTGAACAAGGGAGAAGAGGATGAGTGGACAGCCCTGCACATAGCGTCGCAGAATGGTCATATCGAAACAGTGAAATATCTGATAAGTCAAGGGGCAGATGTGAACAAGGGAAACAATGACGGATGGACAGCCCTGAAAAAAGCATCGCAGAATGGTCATATCGAAACAGTGAAATATCTAATAAGTCATGGGGCAGATGTGAACAAGGGAAACAATGACGGATGGACAGCCCTGAAAAAAGCATCGCAGAATGGTCATATCGAAACAGTGAAATATCTGATAAGTCAAGGGGCAGATGTGAACAAGGAAGACAATCGTGGATGGACACCCCTTCACAGAGCGTCACAGAATGGTCATATCGAAACAGTGAAATATCTGATAAGTCAAGGGGCAGATGTGAACAAGGGAGAAGAGAATGAGTGGACAGCCCTGCACATAGCGTCGCAGAATGGTCATATCGAAACAGTGAAATATCTGATAAGTCAAGGGGCAGATGTGAACAAGGGAGAAGAGGATGAGTGGACAGCCCTGCACATAGCGTCGCAGAATGGTCATATCGAAACAGTGAAATATCTGATAAGTCAAGGGGCAGATGTGAACAAGGGAGAAGAGGACGAGTGGACAGCCCTGTACATAGCGTCGCAGAATGGTCATATCGAAACAGTGAAATATCTGATAAGTCAAGGGGCAGATGTGAACAAGGGAAACAATGACGGATGGACAGCCCTGAAAAAAGCATCGCAGAATGGTCATATCGAAACAGTGAAATATCTGATAAGTCAAGGGGCAGATGTGAACAAGGGAGAAGAGGACGAGTGGACAGCCCTGTACATAGCGTCGCAGAATGGTCATATCGAAACAGTGAAATATCTGATAAGTCAAGGGGCAGATGTGAACAAGGGAAACAATGACGGATGGACAGCCCTGAAAAAAGCATCGCAGAATGGTCATATCGAAACAGTGAAATATCTAATAAGTCAAGGGGCAGATGTGAACAAGGGAGAAGAGGATGAGTGGACAGCCCTGCACATAGCGTCGCAGAATGGTCATATCGAAACAGTGAAATATCTAATAAGTCATGGGGCAGATGTGAACAAGAAAGACAATCGTGGATGGACACCCCTGCACAAAGCGTCGCAGAATGGTCATATCGAAACAGTGAAATATCTGATAAGTCAAGGGGCAGATGTGAACAAGGGAAACAATGACGGATGGACAGCCCTGATCAAAGCATCGCAGAATGGTCATATCGAAACAGTGAAATATCTGATAAGTCAAGGGGCAGATGTGAACAAGGAAGACAATCGTGGATGGACACCCTTTCACACAGCGTCACAGAATGGTCATATCGAAACAGTGAAATATCTGATAAGTCAAGGGGCAGATGTGAACAAGGGAGAAGAGGATGAGTGGACAGCCCTGCACATGGCGTCGCAGAATGGTCATATCGAAACAGTGAAATATCTGATAAGTCATGGGGCAGATGTGAATAAGGAAGACAATCGTGGATGGACACCCCTTCACACAGCGTCACAGAATGGTCATATCGAAACAGTGAAATATCTGATAAGTCAAGGGGCAGATGTGAACAAGGGAGAAGAGGATGAGTGGACAGCCCTTCACATAGCGTCGCAGAATGGTCATATCGAAACAGTGAAATATCTAATAAGTCATGGGGCAGATGTGAACAAGAAAGACAATCGTGGAAGGACACCCCTTCACATCGCGTCACAGAATGGTCATATCGAAACAGTGAAATATCTGATAAGTCAAGGGGCAGATGTGAACAAGGGAAACAATGACGGATGGACAGCCCTGAAAAAAGCATCGCAGAATGGTCATATCGAAACAGTGAAATATCTGATAAGTCAAGGGGCAGATGTGAACAAGGAAGACAATCGTGGATGGACACCCTTTCACACAGCGTCACAGAATGGTCATATCGAAACAGTGAAATATCTGATAAGTCAAGGGGCAGATGTGAACAAGGGAGAAGAGGATGAGTGGACAGCCCTGCACATGGCGTCGCAGAATGGTCATATCGAAACAGTGAAATATCTGATAAGTCATGGGGCAGATGTGAACAAGAAAGGCAATCGTGGATGGACACCCCTGCACAAAGCGTCGCAGAATGGTCATATCGAAACAGTGAAATATCTGATAAGTCATGGGGCAGATGTGAACAAGAAAGGCAATCGTGGATGGACACCCCTGCACAAAGCGTCGCAGAATGGTCATATCGAAACAGTGAAATATCTGATAAGTCAAGGGGCAGATGTGAACAAGGGAGACAATGACGGATGGACAGCCCTGAAAAAAGCATCGCAGAATGGTCATATCGAAACAGTGAAATATCTGATAAGTCAAGGGGCAGATGTGAACAAGGAAGACAATCGTGGATGGACACCCTTTCACACAGCGTCACAGAATGGTCATATCGAAACAGTGAAATATCTGATAAGTCAAGGGGCAGATGTGAACAAGGGAGAAGAGGATGAGTGGACAGCCCTGCACATGGCGTCGCAGAATGGTCATATCGAAACAGTGAAATATCTGATAAGTCAAGGGGCAGATGTGAACAAGGGAGAAGAGGATCAGTCAACAGCCCTGCACATAGCGTCGCAGAATGGTCATATCGAAACAGTGAAATATCTAATAAGTCATGGGGCAGATGTGAACAAGAAAGACAATCTTGGATGGACAGCCCTGCACATAGCGTCGCAGAATGGTCATATCGAAACAGTGAAATATCTGATAAGTCAAGGGGCAGATGTGAACAAGGGAGAAGAGGATGAGTGGACAGCCCTGCACATGGCGTCGCAGAATGGTCATATCGAAACAGTGAAATATCTGATAAGTCATGGGGCAGATGTGAACAAGAAAGGCAATCGTGGATGGACACCCCTGCACACAGCGTCACAGAATGGTCATATCGAAACAGTGGAATATCTAATAAGTCAAGGGGCAGATGTGAACAAGGGAAAAGAGAATGAGTGGACAGCCCTGCACTTAGCGTCGCAGAATGTTCATATCGAAACAGTGAAATATCTAATAAGTCAAGGGGCAGATGTGAACAAGGGAGAAGAGGATGAGTGGACAGCCCTGCACTTAGCGTCGCAGAATGGTCATATCGAAATAGTGAAATATCTGATAAATCAAGCCGCTGATGTGTACAAGGGAAATAATAATGGATGGACAGCTCTGCACATAGCGTCGCAGAATGGTCATATTGAAACAGTGAAATATCTGCTAAGTCAAGGGACAGGTGTGGACAAGGGCGATAATGATGATACAACAGCCCTCATCGTAGCATCGAGTCATGGTCAATTCGATACAGTGAAGTATTTGATATGTCAAGGGGCAGATGTGAATAAGATGGATAAAGATGGACTAACACCTTTACGTGTAGCATTAAAGAAAGGTCATCTCGATATAGCTAAATACCTGATAAGTCAAGGGGTGGATATGAACAAGAGTACAGTAGATGGAACAACATCCCTGTATGCGGCATCAGAGAACGGTCATCTCGATACAGTGAAATACCTGCTAAATCAAGGGGCGTATGTCAACAGGACTACTGAGGATGGAAAAACAGCCCTGCATGCAGCATCAGGGAACGGTCATCTTGATACAGTTAAATATCTAATAAGTCAAGGAGCTGATCTTGACAATACTACTAACGATGGCAATACAGTCTTGCACGCTGCAGCATCAGAAAATGGTAATCTCGATACAGTGAAATACCTGATAAGTCAAGGGGCCGATGTGACCAAGCGTGATGGTGAATGTGTGACAGCCTTGATTGTGGCATTACATACAGAAAACGTTGAAACAGTCAAGTATTTGATAACTCACGAGGCTAGTGCACACGCAGCCAGTGACAGGTTGCCAGCTTTGCACTTGGTTTCGAAAAAAGGCGACTTATTTTCGGTGGAATATCTTGTATCTCATGGAGCTGACGTGAACGAAGAAGGAAGTTACGGATTAACAGCCCTCCATGTCGCATCGGAGAATGGACATGGTGATATAGTAAGATATCTCATCAACCGGGGAGCTGATATCCGAAAGAGAGGGGGAGAGGAATGCCTCCCCTACACTGGGCATCAATTAATGGTCACGTGGATATCATAGCAACCCTTTTGAGTAAGGAAGTTGGTATTAACGAGATCGATAATCACGGAGAAACCGCATTGCATCTGGCGTCACGGTTGGGTCACCTAAATGCTTTAGGATATCTAGTATGTGAAGGAAGTGATGTCAATATTCGAAACAATGATGGGATGACAGCTTTACACATATCCTCATCGATGGGCAATGTAGAGGTTGTTTCATTCTTGCTCAACTGTGGCTGCGATCTGCACGAAAGGGACAGCATTGGACAGACCGCCCTACATCATGCTGCAGGGGCAGGGCATCTTTCTTCCGTAGAGCTGTTAATAAACCAGGGATCAAAGATATATGCTGCTGCTACTGACGGCGCCACACCACTGCATTGCGCTTTGAATGCAGGATACCTGGATGTAGCGACTATCATTGTACGGCGCGGATCTGTATTAGTTGATCAAGGCGAACTGAGTGATTCTACGAAGGCTTTGTTTGATGCATCACGGAATGGTCAACTGGAAGTTGTGAAATTTCTCCTTGCTGAAGGCGCTCGGGTCAACGCTCATGTTACAGATGAAATGTGTGCTTTACACGTAGCTTCGTCAAATGGTCAATGTGACGTTGTAGAACACCTCGTAGATCAAGGAGCCGACTTGGAGCTAGAAGATGTTGACGGACACACAGCCCTGTATCATGCATCGCAGAACGGTCACGTATATGTTGTAAACTATCTTCTCCGGAAAGAAGCAGAAATTAGCTCTGAGAAGGATGAAAGGTTTGTGAATCTATTATCATCGTATGACGCAATAATTGTTTTATGTACCAAAAAGTATTGGGTGATCCAATAACTTGATAATATATATTTTTTTATTCCAAAAGTGATATTGAGGACTTATCATAATTATGCCAATATCACTGTTACCTTCTTCTCAACGTTTACCTGGCCAGAAAAGGGAACATTGATGTTTGATACATCTCATGCTGCCTATTGATCCTGACTGCAATTAAGAAAACCTTCCGGAACGCTTCTCATCACGATAAAAAAATATCTTTATAACTACAGAGAAATTTGAACAATGAGAAGTTGGGGACTCATGACTTTATTCAGTTACCGTGGGCAAGACAACAAGGTTCAAGATAATAAAAGAAGCCCCACGTACTATATATTGAATTAACACAGTTTATTCATCACCTTTCATAAATAGCAATGTCACTATTTTGTCATGTATACTAAACAGACATGGTCATGGCGAAATGACAGTGGAGTTTTGTTTTCTATAGTGCATATAATGATATAATACATTTTGCCTGTTACTTTCAGGCTAGCTACTCTGTCAATTATATCAGTATGACCATACTCATTCAAAATTATAAGATACTTCTAACCGACAATTATTTTACAGGATATTTTTACCAACTTGTCAACAATTGTGATGAATTTCAATTTTCAATTTTTACTGATTAGTATGAAGTCGGTTTCCATGCAGGACTGGCGTAAATTCATTGCTGCCTTATGAACTATTATACATTATAAACGTCTTTTTAAATAATATATTGAAGAACACATACATTTACATTTTAAACATAAACTTTAAATGATCTCGATAATAAGTATAATGTTTTACTATAATTAAATTAGTTATGATGAACTATTAACAACTATGAGCAACTAAAAACCCATCTCTTTAACATGTAAATATGTAATCTGTAGAAGTCAGTGTTTGATCGAGTTGTTAGTAGGCTTTTGTTTTAATGAATTACGCCTTATGTAGTTTAATTTTCTTTGCCTTTTGTTATGTTTGTAAATTGTTATTTAATTTTAGAATAAGATAACTAAAGTGAAGCAAGTTAATATGTATTAAGTTTATTCTGTATAATTTTGTAAGCGCCTAGAGATAATTTTATATTAGGCGCTATATAAATCGAATATATTATTATTATTATTATTATGAGCTATTTTACATTATCAACGTCTTTTTTATAACTACATAACCAGCACTCAGAAATATATATTTTAAACATAAATTTTAAGTTATCTCCCTAATTAGTATAATGTACTCACTATAAGCCTATTGGTTGTTATAAACAGTGATCATTTCCCTTATCATAAACCTCAGAAAATCATCTGGAACCGATGGTGGCAATGACGGAGGTAAATATACACTGTGCAGCTTTATTTGTAGTTATTATAAAAGGCATGACATGTCATGAGTATTCTCCATAACTGTACATTTCTTTGAAATTATGATTAATATCGTCCTCTAATCGTCTGAAGAAACACATATGACATAAGTGGGGTCAGCTGCGCATGTCAAATACATAAAAAAAATATATTTGTCTAACTATAAAGTTGTTTCTTGTATGTTTCCATGATGATTACGATATGACAACATACCCCGCAAAGGTTACGATTACCTCATTATTTATTTCCTTGTTCAAAAGTAAAATATGATCACATATATATTGCAATTTGAATGACAAAGGCTACAACTATACTCTTTATTCATGATACCAACAGAAAAAACTAATAAAACATTAGGTTATCTTTTACGTTGTACAATGTTACAAGGGCCCTAGAGAATACAAACATGTGAATCATATCAACTACCAAAGCATACATATGATAGTCTTATATATATTATAAGTCTACTGTGTTTTTGAGATACCATTGAATACAACATAATTCAGGTGAAGTTCGTGCCAACACATCGCCGTAAAGTACACTTTCCATATTAAGAAGTGTAACGATAAATCAAGCGATCTGATTGGCTCTGATTACGGCGTCAGCGGTACATTATAATGGAAGATGCACTGGGATTTGATACTTTTCCAGAGAGCAGTATAATTTTTTTCTTCAAGTTTTCTCCACTTTTGGAAAAATGAGCAGCTTGAACACATTTGGGAATATTATCATTTTATATTATTTTCGTACAACATAAGTCAACATTAAATAGTTGTTTGAGCTGGGTCACGAAACGAACGAATTTCGACCGATGGCCTGCGGTCTATAATGTACATTTCTCAACTACATTTTTAGACTTCATCATCTCCCCTCAATATTATTTAAAGTCCCTCAGAGAGAAACATTCCGTTATTTTCCCTCCACCACCAGTTAACATCATTATATGGTGGCCCGATAAAAAAGAAACGACATACTTCCGATATTATAGGTACAGAAATACTGTATTCACTAGATGCGGAATATTTTACATTGAAGACTGGTTAAGCAGTTTATGTTATAGACTGCATTTTCTTTTTATCTCATGTCAGGTCTCACATTTTACAACTTTGAACAAAGTTTTGGCCTGTAGTTGAATTATGCAGTTTAGCTCAGGAATCCAGTAGTATTTTCACTTCTATGACGAGCGATTTGCCATAATCTGTGCAAATGCGATTATTATCAATGCATGTTCATGAGTTATACGAATATTTTAGCACTAAACACAGCAAGAGGAACTTTCGACCATCGCGGCGGTCAACTGCGCGTTGATCACTATGACGTCACACTCTCCATTCCTCCCGGAGCATTGGAAGAAGGATCCACACAAGAGATCTCGCTTCAGGTCCTGACGAAACCTCCAGATGACCTGATCTTACAGGATGGTGAGATGATGGTCAACTTTGGCATCCACTGTACCCCAGCCGGGCTGTCATTCAAGAAGCCCATCACAGTGTCAATGCCCCACTGTGCTATCTTCACTGACCCAACCAACGTAGATAGTGTGGTGTTTACAAGAAGTGAAGAGGATTCAAGTAAGTGATATCGCTGTCTATCGTCCATTTTGATCGTCTAATGAACCATCAAATTATTTAAATTGTTTTTCCGTAATTTATTTGTTTGAATAACTTTTATTTTGTGGAGGGATATGCTATAAATTATTGAAACACGAAAAGGTATTATATTTTATTTGCAATTTTAACGGTGGGGTTAGAAAACACAGCTGCTTTGTCCTATAGATACGATACATAACTGCAAATATACACATAATCAAGTAATGAATGCATGTAGGTAGATGCATTTCTATTTGTCATTATTTCAATGATCAAATCAGTGCAAGTTGTAACCATTTTGATGGATGCAAACGCTTTGAAGTACTTAGCTAGTAATTTGATAATGGTGGAAATCACGCTGTATCGAGTGCTCTTGATAATCGCCTTCCTTCATCTGTAAATGTCTATATGAATGCGAACAGGAAATTCAGTTTACACCAATACGTATACTTTGCTTATGTAGCTACATCATGGACTCGAGATGACACGGTGAAATGCCATTTCAGCAAAGACAGGGTAGACCTGCGCCTGACTCACTTCTCCTGGTTCTGGAATGTGGTGATGGCATGGTTCGTCAAGGCCAAGCAGGTTTGCTTCATCCCATTCCTTCCATTCGACATGCCGAATGATAGGAAACCGATCCTCCACGTGCATCTTTTCGACAAACTTGAGGGAAACTTTCAGGTGATTCAACTTATTTTATCACCATATCTTAATAGTCTTCTTGATATCAAACATTTGTGAAAACACATATAAAAGCATAAACTTACCCTGGGAGGAGGGGGGGGGGGTGGGGGGGGGGGTGGGGGGGGGGGGGTTGAAACTTCCCCTTTGATGAAAAAGGGCTGTTTTGGGGGGTTCAAACCCCCCCCCCCTTTACAAAATTTAAGAGTTCTCGAGGCTAAACCAACGATATTGGCCCCCGAAAACCAAGTGGTCTCGTCGGCCTTGACATTTTTTGACGGAGCTCGGTCTCGGCCTAGGAGAATCTTCACCGACACTCCCCCTCAATACATTTTGACGGACATCCCCCCTCGAAAAATGTTGACGGACACCCTCTCGGAAATTCTTCACCGACACCCCCCTCGAAATTTCTTCACCGGACACCCGCCCTCAAAATTACTTCACCGACACCCCCCTCGAAAATTCTTCACCGACACCCCTCTCGAAAATGTTGGTCCCGATGAAAGAACCCCCCCCCACCCCTCCCCTTTAAACAAATCATGGGTACGCCATTGTGTGAAAGAATAGTAGACGACAACGTATTGAAGTAAATAACGTATTTGACGTGAACAACAATTAATTTGAAGCACGTAAATAAATATAATTTGATGTGGAACAAAGATTTCAGACTGCCGTCTTGTCCCATGCCCACGAAGTGATTGGTTTATTTTTAAACTCTTTAACCCCATTATGGAGTGGAGTTCCTCTAGAAGCGGAAATTTTTTCATAATATATTCAAATTATGATGGATATTTATCGCAAAATTATTTCCCCTAAGTAATGGTCAAGAACTAATTAATAACAGCTGAATGACCAGTCTTGTTGATCCCCAGTCAAATAAAGAGATGATGGTTATGTATATATTTTTGATATTCTAATTCAAAGGTTAGTAAAGCAGGAAGAAGAAAACCTGAAGATGAAGCCAGTCTTTACGAGGGAGATTTTGGATAATCAGTGCAACAGTGATAGATGATCTGACTATGAACGCACACTGCATGGTACTAGTGCGATCACTCGACAATACCAACTAAGGTATGTTAGGTTAAAATTACGCCATAGTACATTACAAATAATATGCTGGAGAACAGCCCCATTCACACCCCTCAAAATTAAACAAATAAATAAATAAATACATTGAATAAAACAAGTATCTGTACAGCTCTGGTGGACGTTATATGTAGCTTTCTTTTCTGTTGAATGATAATAGGAACTCTTATTTATGTATCGGATCCACATAAAACAAAAAAAAGTTACTTGCGATGAATATCCTGGAATTGGAATAAAGGGCAGATTGATTGTGACAATATCCCCTGTATTATTCAATGTCGTACCATACAAAGCCTTGTGTGGACTAGGATTGGAGGAACGAAACATTCTGCCTTGACTTGACCAAACCTGCGCGAACGACAGTCACGTTTCATTGCGACTGCAGCAAGATATGACCAGAGACGTCGATTTCAGAACTGGATTACAAAGGTGCGTTGGTCAGCTTTTCAGACATTTCAAGAATTAATTTACCTTCTCTTCATCGATCATAAAGCTTTGTACATCTTATTTTCCCATCTTAACAAAGTCCATTCCTGAGGACCTTGACCCACGAACATGTTCTGCACGATACCTCTTAGAAACGCAATTGTAAATAATTATGATTTGTTTAGTTATTCCATGGCAATATTTTGATATTAGCTTGTGTATGCAAATTGTTTCGATTCCAAGTCAGATTGACCGTGTTGCCATCACAGTATTCTGACAGACGGCAGTAATCGTAAGTACATTTTTATTTTAATTAAGTTAATTCAAAGTTTAAAGTTAAAGTACTTCCTGATTAGCCCTAGGCCACTAAATGGTCTACTAAATGTATAGTAGCGAAAGCTACAGAAGGGGACCAGTCCTCTGGTAACTCGTGTGATTAACTTTCCCATCTCGTTTCTCCAATTATCCATCTTCTCCATTCTATAAATGCCGAGCACCTGACAAAAAGGGCCAGTTAGGGGTACCATTTCAAAAGTCTTTGGTATGACGCGGTCTGGGTTTCGAACCCGGGACCTCCGTCGCATAAGGCGGGCCCCACTCTAATTGCTAAACCACCATGTAACTAAGTTAATACGTATAATACATATTACAAATCTGTGTTACCTAAAGCCAAATTGTATTAATTTCATTCATTTCTGTAAAATTTACTGTATGTTTCGATGTATTTTATTTGTTTCTTTGCCAGGCAGTTTTTGCTGACATTTCACTAATTTTACTTTTTCTATAAAAAATGCTATATTTAAAGGGGACCACCAGGCAATGAACAACACATTATTATATTATTGTTTTGGTACCGTTTTTGTGATATCAAATAGATACCTAACATTTTGCAAAAGGGTTGTGTAATTCATAAACAAAGCAATTAATTTCCCACCACTTACGGAACCACTGCTATTTCCCTGGTTCCATACGGGCCAACCATTTGCGAGTGCGCCAATGCTATTCACGCGCACGTTTGTAAACAATACATTCCCGGGCGATTTGTTCGCTCTGCACGCATTGCAATTCACCGCACACATAGCAGTCTGCGTAATTCAGACCGAAATAAACGCATGCTTTAGAATGGTGATGCGTTTCCAATAATTCTTTTTCTTTCTGGAAACATATTTGTATTGAACTTGTTGATGGAATGGAATACTAAAGATGTTACCTTTCTTTAATAAGAATATTATTTTGGGCGGTGGTGGTACCCTTTAATATTTACAAATCTTCTACGAAAAACCTACCCCCCTCGTAGATTGTGATCCACAAAGTAGTATGTATACGTGACAAATCATGTCATAAGAGCCAGGTGGTCGTTCGGAACGCTTTAATTGTTATGTACCAACGTAATTCAATCATAATAAAAAAATAAAAAAAACATGTGTAGACATTGAGCTATAGGTTGATCCCAATATATTTCCCATTTTTGGTTTATACTACACAGAAGATCATATCGAAGCATTCGCATCTCTCAGTTTGGCCTCACCAACCCCTACTAAGGATGCGTCTACCAGAGAAAACACAGTGGTATGTACAATCAAATTGGCTAACAATAAAAATGTTATTTTGCCTTCAAATTAGTTCTACTCTTCTCCAAAGCTAAATAATACATTATTCATATCTGTGCTTACTTAGAAGGTAGATCGTGGGTTTGAAAGTGTTCACAATAAACGACAAAGGAGTAGCTAGGTGATGGTAACAGCAAAATCCTTACTATGTTCAGAGTCCTGCACATTAACGCGGAGCGGCCGATCGCCGTGAAAATTTGCACGCATGATAAGTGTGAGTGTTATAGAATAAATGGTAATTTTTCTTTTCTTTTAAATTCATTCATTTGCATATTTATGGTAATTTATGCAAATAAGGTCATAAAATTAATATTTTTACCCATAAATGATATATTCTTCATAATTAAACATTGGTTTTTACTACATATATTCTTTAGAGCATTTGGAATAATAATGCGACAAAATTTTTTGGAAGAGCCAGGTTCTTCCTTATGTTTTCTATTGTTTTTATAATTTCTTATGTATTTCTTTGTTTGTTTAAACTTATGTATTTTATTGTTTTTGTTGTTTATTTTATTTCTAACTATAATTAATCTATTTTGAACCCCAAAACAAACATATAAAATGTAAACAAGACCAAATAACCAATGATATACTTCCTTTTACAAAAACTGATATTTCCATATGTTTTGTACACAAATCACGAAATTGAGCGATTTTCGGGCTGACATGCATAGACAAAAGGTCACGTGACTTCGTAACGGTACTTCCGATTTTCAAATGTTTTGTTTTAAAATATGCCCCAAAAGAAAAAAGTCACCAAGCAGCGGCGCGTCATCTTACAGCGTTTTGGAGCAATACAAGCAATTACGGAGGGGGGGGGGGGGGGGGGGGGGGGGGCATTATGGCCCCCCGGACGCGAGTTTGTGATTCCCAAACCATTCAGCTATGACACTAACGCATTAGATATGCCCGTTTAATTGGAATCGGGCGACTTGAATGGAGACCAAAGCGCGCGTATTCAATTCGAGTTATAAATAGACTTATAGCCACTAAATATGACTTATATCCACTAAATCTGACCTATAGCCACTAAATCTGACCTATAGCCACTAAATCTGACCTATAGCCACTAAATCTGACCTATAGCCACCAACATTAGGGTTAGTGTAAGGGTTAGTGTTAGGGTATATATATCCTTAAAAACCAACACCAATCAAGCAATCCGAAATAGCTCCGTGGATAGAGAGTTAGATTGATACGCTAGAGATCCCTGGTTCGAATCCTACCTTGGTCCAATGTTTTTTGTATTTCTATTCGTTCGGCACTCGACTAAATGTTCGAAATTATACAAGTCGGAAATTTCGGGTATGCGTGGTCTCTGACCAAGTCGCTAATTCACAAGGAGTTGCTGAATTGTTTGGGAAACGCAAATTCGCCCCCGGCCTTATTAGGGTTAAATGGAAGTAATTCAAATCAAAAGACATGTCAATAAAATAATTGTTGATATTCTTTTCTACATGCTATTATTAGGCCTGATTATTTATAACACTAATTGTTTTTAAAATCAATTTAAATAATCTCCCACTCACAGGTCCCTCGAGTTCGTAACTGAGGACGAGCTTTATGACCTAGCAGAGAGGTTTCCTCACAGCAGATTCCACAGGTTCTGCCACCATATTGCCGGTAAGGACTACAATGAAGCCGATGCCATACTAGTTGGGTGCAATAACGACTTCGCAAGAGCCACGCGGAAAGTTCTCGCAGATTGGAAGACAAGGACGGGTGGTCATCGGTGTGACCTCCGTGATGCCCTTGAGAAGTCTGGTGTGGGTGGAATCTAAATAGCAGAGAATAAGAGACGGGGAGCCATAGGAGTAGCTTTTTTCATTTTTAGGTCAAAAACATGTCCCCTAATAAAATCAACGGCCCCTGGAACTGCCTTACCCTCCGCGACCCACACTGTACATATCCCAGCTACACCATTGCCGGGAGCTGGCTGATAGAACAGTAGTTGATACTAAACTAGCTGTTTTGTCATGGAACAGTGGCATTTTCATAGAGCCGATGGTACGGATACAGAGGCGCCGTGATAAAAGACACGTGTTGTGTAACTTTCAAACGTTAGAGGGGTGTTGTTCTATTTACATTTCTATTCAACACAAAGATAAGTAGTGACATTTTTGAACACATCATTTTATACCAGACGATTTATTTTTAGTAGCTACGCCAAGAACATAGTAGATTATACATCACATGATAGACAAGTTGTATCCCTTGCGCATGGGAGGTACAGGTACAACATCAATTAAATAATTCATCTCTAGGTAGATAATACACATTATTTGGGTAAACAGGCAATGTTTGTTATGGCGTCACACTATTGTCAGAACGAGTGATATTAGACGATGTGTCATTGATTTTGTACTTTTTTGGGGGGTTTATCATAATTATAACTGTGTTTTACGGCATTTTAAAGAAAATGTTACGCAGACCGTGGATATGCATTGGTGTCCATTCCCTTATTTGGCATGAAACACAGATCCAGAAAGAAGTTATAAACACCGATCAATTTACACGATTGTCATCCATGTCGAACTAAAGCATGTTAGGCTTTGAAAATTGCATACAATAAAGCGACATAATATTAAATTGTATGTATAATAATATATCACAACAAAAGTTTGCTCAGAGTTCGGCATGCCTATCACGTAAAGTATATGGAAACGGGACCGTCCAATTAAGAACTTTCAGCAAGCTATTATTAAAGCTATTATTATGAATGCAAAAGAGCAAAGAAATCGGGAATCCCGATTGGTGTAATCATAAGGGAGATGATTCAAGTCATGCTTTCTTACATTTGATAAATCTTGTATACACCAGTCGAAATAGCATTTTAAAACCCGAGGGGAACTTTCCATAATTTGCCCGACAGCAAAGTTAACAACTGTTTTATCATCTGACTAAATCCGGGGGCTTAAATATACACATTCATGCATACGCATTGAAACTGAAATCAGTAGAACAATTATTACAGACATTTAGTTCTCATTGTAACGTCATAATACAATCTCTTCTGCAGCGCGCGACATGCGGTTAACAGTGCTTTTTGCCATGTAACAGTATACTGTTGTTAAATGGCGGTGGAGGGTATAGCACGGAATATTACATCCCGAGGGATTTTAAATGCTAGTGAGGGAAGAGTAAATAAGTCCCGAGACGAAGTCGAGGGACTTATTTTCTTCACGAAATAGCATTTGAAATTCCGAGGGTAGGAATATTCCGTGATTTTCCCGACAACAAATTAAACAACTGTTTTATCATCTGACTGTCAAACACAGGGGTGTAATATTGCCATTGTATATCGAAAAATATTACACCGCAGCGGCATGTACTGTATTTACTAAGTCATGTGATAATTAAAAATGTTACATGGCAGCTGATGCACTGTATTTTACTAAGTCAGGTGATAAATTGTATTATTTCGAGTGAAAACAAAAATTCAAAAGCTCCCTACCACAGAGGGGGAGGGGGGGGGGGGGGGGTAGCCCTCCCAAACCCTCCCCCCTCGGGCGCTTCGTGCCCTTTGGCTTCGATGCTTAGCTCATTCCCTCGCAATCATCACCCCACTTTTCAAACCAGATCCACGCCCATGTTCTGACCACCATGGGTGTTTTTAGGGACGAATGCCGTTAAAGGGGACCACCAGGCAAAGTACAACACATTATTATATATTTTGGTACCGTTTTGTGATATCAAATAGATACCAAACATTTTGCAAAGGGTTGTGTAATTCATAAACAAAGCAAATAATTTCCACCACTTAAGGAACCACTGCTATTTCCTGGTTCCATACGGGCCAAGCATTTGCGAGTGCGCCAATGCTTTCACGCGTACGTCAATAGATTCCCGGATGATTCATTCGATCTGCAGTGCACAGTGCGCTCTGGCTCTGCACGCATATAGTCTACGCAATTCAGACCGTTGAGAATGGTGGTGCGTTTTCCAATTATATATTTTTTTCTGAAAACATATTTTTGTGAACTTGTTGAAGGAATGGAATACTAAAGATGGTACCTTTCTTTAATAAGAATATTATTTTTGGGTGGTGGTACCCTTTAAGTGAGATTTCAAGCTCAGTCAAAAAGAGCACCGGTCTAGCAACCCATATGTCTTCAGTTTCAATAGGTCGTACTGGTTGAACATTATGTCTAAGCACGTAGCTTGCTGCTTATTTTTGTAGTCATTCTTGCTTGCAAATAATCTATTATATATCATTTGAGATTTTTGGGGGTGTTAATTTAATTAGACGCATGGGGTGCTTTCCCGCGAGATTTGTCATTATTGTGATGTATTGAATTAATGTTAGTACACATAGTATGAGTATCATGATTGCGTTTAAAGTGATACCATTAAGCATTTCGCAAACCAATTATAAACATAGCTTTAAATACTAACGTTACAATATTTGAATTGTATTTTGATGTATTTTATTTTTTACGTTGACATGATATAATAATGTTTATCCTACCTTTGCTTTATATACCTTTTTTATGAAGTGAATATTTGTTTCTCTTGTGCATTGCATATCTACATATTCGCAATGTCGTCATCAATCAATAGACCGCATTAACACATATATTTATAAAGGGGTAGTTTAGTTTTGGTCAGGCTAAACTTTAGTAACCAAACCTGGACAGGAACACTATAAACTAATGGTTATAACTCCACCATGCTCGAAATGTATATAAAATTACAAACGACTAAGTAAAAAGCCCGTTGTCATTCAAAAAGAGCCATTAAAACACAAGAGGGCGCTTTCTTAAAAGGCATTGGTTTCAACCATTTTTCATACAAAATTATGTATGTGATGTATTATTGAAATAATGATTAAATAGAGAGATCATCAACAACTATTTAAAAAAAGCTTTTGAAAATTTTTGAAAAAGTGCAAGCATTATTTTAATTTTTTGAAAAAATCATCTAATTATTTGGGCCCCAAATAATTATAAGATCAGATATATTTATTGATATTTCAGCCGTTTCTGGGTCGATTTTGACCAAATAAAGTTTATTCTGCCATTAAAATTGCATGTTCTCTCAAATTCGACACTCAGTTTTTCATTACCTCACACAAAAATTGTGATGCGCAGCGCCCTCTCTACCAAAACTAATCTACCCCTTTAAAGTTTTCGTTGGTGGCCTTTTTCGCGTGATTATCAACATCTATTAAGAATCTGTTTTTTCTGTTTGAAATATTACAATGTTCATGTTGTTTCCTGATTTGGATCATATTATTATTCTTTTCATTTCATAACCACAGTGATGATACACTATGCTTTTTGGCACATTATTACTCAAAATGCATTAGAAGCAATCATTGAATAAATGATCAAACCCATAATTATTCAACAAGCAATATATTTATGGATATTTCATATGTTTCTGTACAGACTTTGATACAATAATTTAATTCTGTAGAAAAAAAACCGTGTGGCTTGTTCTGAACATTTTACTCAGTTTTATAATCTCACAAAGAAATACCACGTGAAGCGCATTTTTAACAAAGTCTGTTCCATCCCATTACGTTAGTACATATGATCCAGTTCAAGTTATGATTACTTGAATATATTATACAAGGCGTTATTTAGATTCGCATTCATTTCATTCAGGAAACTGCTATACCTTTTTTAAAGATGGGCACTCATTGAACAAATCTTTGGCGTTGCTCTTGTTTGTTGGCCCAGATGTAAGTTCAATTCATATTTTCACCGCTTTATTCATGGATTAAGGTCACGTGGGGTGTTCCTTGCCGTGCTTATAATTATTATGTGTTATCATCGTCTTACACTTTAGAAGAGAACATGATATTTACTATAATTTTAGTCAGTGTTAAGTACTCCCTTTTGGGTCATAATCATTTGACACATGTATGTGGAATTCTGATTGTGCTTATGATATTTTTACGGGGATTACACAGGTTGTGAATATATTCACTTTAAACATATTACTTCAGACAAAAAACATATTTGATACAAGTATGATCTTGATGTTATCGACCATTCTTTATGACGATGTTCACGTGGTTAGATCTTTGGATACAAATAATGAGACAATAAGCTCGTTGATAGCTGCTGTTTTTTTTTTGCTGTTTGTATAGTGTTAAAAACATTTTTGATGTTGTTTGCATGGTTACTAGACATTTGATGAGATACAACCCAAGCACATCCACGGAAGAAACAAACAAACTACTTGACAAACTATTTTACCACAGCCTTAATAAATATAACATATTTTATATATTTATTCTCTATCGAAATTTTTCCACTGACACACAAATACATGCCTTAATAAAACAGTACATATTCCATCGAAATATTGTATTCAATTGTCATATTCTTGTCCATTCTACAACAACGAATTGTCTTGTCATTTTTCAGAGTACCAGATGCATGTCTGGCAGTGGATATAACAAAGTACAACGTAGCGACTTGTGACACTTGCTATGAATGTATATATGAACGTATATATCTCTTACTGAGCTACAATATGTTATGTTTTATATATATGTTTTCATAACTTAAAGAAATAAACTAAACTGAATGTCATTGCATTACTACTACCCAAAACCCTGTTTTACTAAGTATGTATATTGCACTCGAGTCATATTTTTCCGCGTTCATGAAGGTATCTGTATCAGTTTAAGATTCTCTCTGATTTGTACTGTATAATGAATTTGTAGTAATGTCGTTTTGACATTACTATAGGAAATTAGCTTCTCACTTCAGATTTACACCGATTAGTAGAATACATGTACACCTGTTTCTGGAATCAAACGTGTTATGCTTTGTATTGACTTCAGTCCTGTATATATCCTGTTGCTCGTGTCGAGAAAATATGAAACCGTAAGAATTGTTCACAATGAACAATTTAGCGACTTCTTGCATAATTGCTTTATATATCTCAATCAAGAAAGATAAATTTTGTGTTCTCGTTTGACAGTTTTGACAAGAAAACTATGTGAAATGATTTGAGATTGTATGTCTGGCTAATTATGAAATAAAGAAACGAATATGTTATGTAGATAGTTACGTATATATATTGTACGCATATAGCCTATATTGTAGGTATTTTTTATGAAATATGTTTGGTTACCTGGTAAAGCTTTTTGTTGTCATAATTATTTGGGACATATATTGAAGGCAACTTTACAGACTTCTTGTATTATTTGCTTTATATATTGTTGCGATTTGCAACAGTGATTATTGTGGTATTTTGTACTTATTACGTGCAGTTACACATTCATATATTTGGGCAATGTACTGACCAATTCAGGGTCATTTTCCCCCACCCTCTTATGCTCTGATCTGCCCAGAGTAACCGCGTCCCCTCCCTCTTTCTTGATGTGACGCTTTGCTCAGGGTTAAATCTCGCTCTTCCTATCACTCTCTCTTTTAGTCTTTCCTTTTGTTTACCTCGACCTCGGCTACTGGCTCTCTCCCCCTCTCTCTATTTCTGAGTGGTCAGTAGTTTCACCCTGTCCTTCCTAGCTCTCACAATTAATGAATATTCATGAGCATAGTCGCGTCAAGGTTGTAGTAGTTTCAGTAATTTATCACAGCGTCCCTATTGCGTAATTTAAGGGCTAACTTAATCCCGAGCTAGATGATTGATAACACAGACGACCACGTGTTGCTATTGCGTTAGGCCATGGTCCCTAGATGAGTTTGCTGTACGATTTGGATATGTGTACTTGTATTGTAATGAAATTGAAGCTCCCTGTTTATAGATGTTGCATGCTATCGTGTATTCTCTATATGCCCGCAATTGTTTAGTAGATGTTTCTTTGTACATGAATAATAATCAGTGTATAGTGTAATAGTGCACCACACAGTTTATTTCTTTGTAGTTGTTTCAATCATGCATAATTACATATATGTAAATATTATATGAGTGTTGTATAGATCTCTCTAATGTTCATGTAAAATGCTGACTTGCGAACTCGAGTCCTTGGCTGTTTTATTACTTTGTTTTTCGGCCTTGCATGCGCGTCTTTGTTAGGAAAGTTTGTTCCCCTTCCTTGCGGCCTTGCTCGCTTGTCCTTGCGCTATGTTAGTTATTGTCTTTTGGCCCAGCGTGAGAATTGCTCTCCGTCTTCCGGAGATTTGGAAATGTAAATAGCCCCGCGTTGCGTAACAGCGAGGTCGCACTCTCCTCTTCGGACGAGAGCGCGTTCCCTAGCAACATGATCGAGGTCAGAGAATCGCGTGCCGTCCTTTCGACTGCCCTTGCGCGAAAGGCTGAGCTTGTCCTCGTTTCGAGGACACAGCTCCGTCCTTCGCTCAGGGTCGGGCTTTCGAGTCCTGCGATCGGAGGTCGACTTGCTCGACGACTATTCATATAAAAGGGGCTGCGCGATTAGAAATGGAAGAGTGATATTCCGAGATTGTTCCGAGTTAGTTATATTCCGAGTTCGAGTCATAAGTCTCAGTAACTGCGTTCTCCGCAGACTTCTATAGTTTTACATTATTTCTACATGAATGGATTATACTTGTTAATAAACGAAAACACTTATATTTTATACTGGAATCTTCATGTACTTTATTTCCTCGCCTTGATTGGATTACTTAATATACTTGTGGCACGCTACCATGTTTGATTGATGAATGGAATGAACACATTAATTTAAAGACATCTTCAACATCATCATCATCTTCATCCCCCCATTACATTTGTCCATCACCCCCGACATTTGTGACAATATCTAAATCAAGAAAGCTACTTTATATATTTTTTATATATTTTGTTTGTTTGTTTGAAATAAATTAATTATGTTTTGTTGTCCTTGTATGTATACCATTTATTTCCTTGCCCCGAGGATTGTCTATTTATAAATTATTTGTAACTTCCAGATAATCCTTCCACTCTTCATATCTATACTTTGATTGTTTTTTTCTTATTTTATCCTGTGTTTGCAATGTTCTTTTGTGTGATCTTTTAACAGTTTGACTAGAAGAATGTGACATAATTTGAGATTTGGCCAATTAGAAAATGAAGATCGAGCATTTTCTGTACATAGTGATGTACACATATTGTAGGTATTTCTTTTATACAAAATGTTTGGTTACTTGGTAAAGTTTTTTGTTGTCATAATTATTTGAGACAATTATATTGATGGCGAATTGAGAGACCTCTTGTGTTATTTGCTCTGTATCTAATTCAAGAAAGTTAAATATATTCGCCTTCTGCTTGACTACATACATTTTATCAGCATTGTTTCACGTACATGTTAGTCCCGTGGTGACCTCCAAATGAGTTCGATAGAATGTGACGCAGTAAATGTATTATTTTAATGATTTTCTATAAACTTTATACTGATTTAAAATTTGGTTTTATAACGTTGATTTTATTAATAGAAAATACAATACGTGATTTTTTATTTTTGTTACTTTTTGAGATGAGCACTCACATATAACATTATGCCGTTAGTATACAAGTAACGAATGGGCTTCTTGTGAAAGTCAATTCTATTACCGAGGTGGGCTCTAAATGACCTGAGGGTAATAGTCATTTTGAGCCCACCGCGCTGGCAGTTGCGCACATACGCGATGAATGCGCGGGCTTGTTAGTAAAAACTGACACTAAAAGTGCGTTACGCGCTCGTCCCGTAGATCGTGTATTTTAGCAAAATGCACACGCGAACAATTTGTACATATAATTATGTGTTGTTCTTTGCCTGGTGGTCCCCTTTAATATATTGTAGGTATTTTTATGAAATATGTTTGGTTACTTGATAAAATGCGCGCCCACGGATGTGCTTATTGGCTGTCTTGGCGTTCTTTGCCTGGTGGTCCCCTTTAATATATTGTAGGTATTTTTATGAAATATGTTTGGTTACTTGATAAAATGCGCGCCCACGGATGTGCTTATTGGCTGTCTTGGCGTTCTTCTTCCTCTGACCTAGATATATGGTAGTTTTACTAACAAGGGCAATCACGTGTCTAGAACGTGTGCGCCATAGAGTACTGCACAAATTGTTCGCGTGTGCATTTTGCTAAAATACACGATCTACGGGACGAGCGCGTAACGCACTTTTAGTGTTAGTTTTTACTAACAAGCCCGGTCACGTGATTGTCCGTGTTGTCCAAAACTATCGTTTGTCAAATTCAATGGTAACACGATCTTATGAGGGATATAATTTATATTGTTAGTTTGATTATGAATGTTGTACAGAATATTATCACCATTCTTTTATATGGATGTAGGTTACCTTGGACCGTATTTTGTGACGTTGATATTCTCTGTTATCGTTTAACAGTTTGTAAAGAAGAATATTAGAAATGACTTGAGATTGCATGTTTAGCTAATTAGAAAATGAAGAAACGAACATTTTCTGTTCATAGTTATGTTAAAGGGTACCACCACCCAAAAATAATATTCTTATAAATGAAAGGTATACATATTTAGTAATCCATTCCATCAACAAGTTCACAAAATATGTTTCCAGAAAAGAAATATACAATTGGAAAACGCATCACCATTCTAAAGCATGTGTTCATGAGTCTGCATGTACAAAGACTACTTTGTCCAGAGCGAACGAATCGTCCGGGATTCTATTGTCTCCAAACGTATACGCGTGAATAGCATTGGCGCACTCGCAAATGTTTTGCCCGTACGGAACCAGGAAATAATAGTGGTTCCGTAAGTGGTAGTAATGAATTGCTTTGTTTATGAATTACACAACTCTTTGTAAAATGTTTGGTATCTATTTGATATCCCAAAACGATACCAAAACATATAATTATGTGTTGTTCTTTGCCTGGTGGTCCCCTTTAATATATTGTAGGTATTTTTTATGAAATATGTTTGGTTACTTGATAAAACCTTTTGTTTTTTAAAACATATATTGGTGGCAAATTGAGAGACCTCTTGTGCTATTTAATATGTATATCTACATCAAAACAGTGAAATATATTCCCCTCTGCTTAAATATATACATTTGATCATCATTGTTTAACGTACATGTAAGTCCCGACGTGGTGGCCTCCAAGTGAGTTCGATATCATGTGACGTAGGTAATGTATCATTTTATGATTTTCTATGAACTTTATACTTTTTGGTATAATGTTGATTTTATTAATAGAAAATACCATATGTGGTCCATATATTTTAAAATATAGTTTTGTACTGTTTGAGATGATCACTCACATTTTATGCCGTTAGTTTATATTGTCCTTTTCTCTATGAATGATGTGCAGTTTATTATCACCATTCTTTGATATGGATGTAGGTCACTTCGGACAGTATTATGTGACATGGATATTTTGTTTTATCGTTTGACAGTTTGGCAAGAAGAACATGAGATATGATTTGAGATTGCATGTTTGGCTAATTAGAAAATGAAGAAATTAATATTTTCTGTACAAACTTTTGTCAACAGCGTGCCTTCCTTAGCTTGAATGGGGTGAGGTGGTCATGCATTCAAGCCACGTTTTAATCTTCAAACAAAAGAATGGCACACTGTTGACTAAATCAGTGCATTTTGCAACATTTCATGTTTTTACTTTGCCCTACATTCGGATGTAATGCACATTCCATGATGAATTATCCATAGCAAATGTTATATCAATGTAAAGAGGAGGATTCACGCTTTTCAATGATACCAAATTTATGAATGGTAATAACGTAATAGGCATTCAAGCCACGTTTTAATCTTCAAACAAAAGGAAGGCCCTTTGTTGACAAAATTAGTGCATTTTGCAACATTTCACTTTTGACTTTGCCCTACATTTGGATGCAATGCACATTCCATGATGAAATATTCATAGCAAATGTTATATCAATGTAAAGGGGAGAATTCACGCTTTCTAATGATACCAAATTTATGAATGTTAATAGCGTAATAGAAAAGTTATTAATGCGCAAACCTCGATTGCGGAACTTTTTGTGCGTAGTATATATGCATTTTATCTGCATTGATTTACGAACATGTTGGTCCCGTGGTGAGTTCAAAATTAGTTCGATAGAATGTGACGTAGTTAACAAATTATTTTATAATTTTCCATGAACATTACACTGATTTATAATGTTTTGTTTTTATAACGTTGATATTATTAATACAAAAATACAATATGTGATCCAATCTTTTAAAACAAATTTTTGTACTTTTTGAGATGAGCACTTACATATATGCCGTATATGCGCACCATTCTTTGATATGGATATAGGTCACTTTGGACCGTATTCTGTGAAGTTGATATTTTGTGTGATCGTTTAACAGTTTGACAAGAAGACTAGGTGACAAGAAGACATGATGACAAGAAGACAAGAAGACATGCGATATGATTAGAGATTGTATGTTTGGCTAAAAAAGAAGAAACTTATATTTTCTGTACATAATTGTGTATATATATTCTAGGTATTTTAATGCAACATGTTTGGTTACTTGGTAAAGCGTTGTGTTGTCATATTATTTGAGACATTATATTGATGGCAAATGTAGAGACTTCTTGTATTATTTGCTTTAGATATCGTAATCAAGAAAGTTACATAATTATATATTCCCCCTCTGCTTAAATATATACATATTATCAGCATTGTTTTACGTAAATGTTAGTCCCATGGTGAGCTCCAAATGATTTCGATGTATATAATGTGACGTAGATAATGTATCATTGTATGAGTTTCTATGAACTTTATACTGATTTATAATGTTGTTTTATAATGTTTATTTAATAAATAGAATATACAATATATGATCCATGCGTTTTAAAACATTTTTGTTTACTTTTTGAGGTGAGTACTCCACGGGCGTAGCGACGTACGTAATACCTATTCATCAGGGGGGGGGGGGTGAATGAATAGATCATCCCCCCAGTTGAATGGGTATCAATGACATGTCTATGCCCATGGAGCAATCACATATTTTCCGTTAGTTGCTATCTAATTGTTTGATTATAAATGATGTACAGTTTATTATCACCATTATTTGATATGGATGTAGGTCACTTTAGACGGTATTTTGTGCGTTGATATTTTTTTGCTTTCGTTTGACAGTTTGACAAGAATAATATGTGATTTTAGATTGTAATTATAAATGTCATTTTGTCAAATGTCTCCCATACAGAGTTAGTGATTTAATTGAAAGTAAATGTTAATGATTTAATTGAAAGTAAATGTTAATTATTTAATTGAAAGTAAATGTTAATGATTTAATTGAAAGTAAATGTTAATTATTTAATTGAAAGTAAATGTTAATGATTTAATTGAAAGTAAATGTTAATGATTTAATTGAAAGTAAATGTTAATGATTTAATTGAAAGTAAATGTTAATGATTTAATTGAAAGTAAATGTTAATGATTTAATTGAAAGTAAATGTTAATGATTGATTTGAAACACATTCCGGAACGTTTTCGATTGTAGCGAGCATTAATGGGCAGTATATAGGAAAACAGAGCTGACAAAAATGTTAACCCTTTTCCTCGGGTAGACATGCAGTGTTCCTCTTTTATGAATTGTTCACACATCAATCAGAAGAGTCTTCCGATACTATTTGCTACATAGAGTCTCAAATAGCAATTTGGAAAAATCGTATACAATTAATGGATCATTTTAAATACATTTACTAACAAAAAAAAACATTGCAAGCGAAAACTACTCACACCCCTGCTCATTCGCTCGCTCTCTCACCAGTCCCCTGGCCGCGAATTTGTTTTCCCTATGAACTTTTTGTCTCTGGCGTATGCGCCCATGATTCCTACGAACTTTTTGTCGGATATCAGACTTTAGTGAAAACTCTGCATGATACATTTACTAAATGAACCGCTATTCACCATGTATTATGGCAAAAGAAAGAAGAGTCATAAGAGAGGATTCGAACCCATGATACCAAGTTTTTAAATCCACAGTTTGACCAATAGGCTACGTAAACCGCTGATGGTCAGTATAGTCTCATTGTAATTATAACCCTCAAACTCAATCCTAGTTATGAATATTCATGAGTAGCCACGTCGCTGCTTATGAATACTTCATTAGGAAAAAAAAAGTTAGTAGGAATTTGTTTTGCTCAACAGTTCACTGCCTCTCACTATCGCTATCATTTCATAAACAGCGCACATGTAAATACATTATGGGAAAATAAACCCAATTCCCAGCAATGAATTGCATCTATTTGTAAACACCATTATCCCTACTATGACAACGAAAATCATTCCCATCCCTTTCTGCTTAATAATAAACAACCACTATAGAGTACAGAAGCCGTGACGTCATAAAAACATTTTTTTAGAATTTTCAAATTAATTTTGGACTTTATTTACAGAAAGAGCATAAAAAACTAATGTCCAAATACTGAAAATAAAAGGACTATGTTACGTATACATGTATTGGCTGAGATATGACCATCCGAATGAATTTTACTTCAATAGGCAATCAGTGTTATAGTGCACTGGTTCCTAAATTTAGGAACCAGTGCACTATAACACTGATTGCCCATTGACAACAAAAATCATTCGGATGGGCATATCTCAGCCAATACGTAACCTATTTCTTTTATTTTCAGTATTTTGACATTTTTTGTTATGCTCTTTCTGAAAATGAAGTCCAAATTTGAAAATTCTAAAAAAATGTTTATGACATCATTTATGACACTTCACCACTCTATATATCATTTGACAAATAAGAAATTCGGAAAATAAACCCAATTCCTAGCAAACGCCAATACTTCTATATTTAAACACCATTATCAGAAAAGATTACTAGTATACGACGTACCTTCGACAACAGTGATAATGACTCTCTCAAACAAATGATAAGATGTGTTTACCCACTACCCAGGATTGCGGAGCTATGACTCATCAAATCAATAACGATTGCTTTACGAAGAATAATGTAATGGGCAAAGTACAGTGCCCCTCAACCACTTTACAAAAAACAATAACAAACGTAAGTTCAAAATCAGGAAAAACATCAGGGCCCGTTGTAGTAAGAGATACGATCGATTGTAAGTCAGAACATTTGCGCTTACCAACCTATCAGATTTAACATTTAGAACACATGATCGGACTTACAATTAATCGTAACTAACAATCTCTTTCTGCAACCGGGCCAAGATATGCCCCCTATAATTTTGAGTTTCCCACCAATAAGTCCGACCACGCTACGCACTGGCGAAGTGCGTTTAAAAAGTCAATAACAATTATTGCGATAAAAATGTTCATTTGATGAGAAGTAACAAAGAAAAGAACGTGTTTACTTGGCCCCCTTTTTTATGCTTGATAACAACACAGCCCAAAGTGCGTTATCTTATTCATATATTACTAATAATTATTACGATCGCGAAAAAGAAAATGATGAGAAGAATACAGAACACACTACAAATAGTGCAGTGATAGTTCACGTATTATGTCGCAATTGCAGAGAAAAGGGTGTTTACCCAGGCCCCTGTGGTGGAAGTCCGGGGGTGGGGGGGGGGGGGGGGTGGGGGAGGGGCATTGGGGCACATGCTCCACCCCCCCCCCCGAATTTTTGTTTGTTTATGTTCGCTTGGTCTACACTCAATGATCTACTCATTTGGTCTACTATACCTGATTCAGATGCCTTCGATTATCCAACTCCAAACGCGATCCCTGACCAAAAAAACACCTTACCCTTACCTAATCCACACCCCTAACCCTAATTAATAATCCCTAATTATAATAATAAGCACCCGAATTTATAACGTTCTTAAACCAATCGGGGAGTAGACCAAATGAGTCTAGACCCAATCGGCAAGCTACTCCATTATTTTGTATAAAAATAAAATCAAGCATGAGGGGAAGGTCATTACAAAATAAATAATATAGTGTACCCCTATATTCAATAGGCTTATCCAGGTGGGGGGGGGGGATATGGGAGGGGGTGGAATTTCAAACCCCTCCCTTTTCAAATTTTAGCCGGTACTTGAGACTACTTTTTAAGCGGTCCTCGACCGTCTAAAAACCTGGTGTCGACCGAGCAAAAACTGGTCTCGACCGACATAAACCCGGTCTCGACCCCAAAATTGTTCGAAGATCTCCGGTCTAGGGCCCCAAAAATGTGGAAAATACTTGGTCTTGGCTTCGCCAATTCTTTTAAGGAAACACCCCCCCCCCCCCCCCCTCCCACTGAGAGGGGGTTTTAAACTTTGAAGGTACTTGGTCTTGGTATCCAAAATTTTGAAAGTACTTGGTCTCGGTCTTCGAAAATAATTTACGGACACCCCCTCCCCCCCCCACCCCCCCCCCCCCCCACCACATGAGAGGGGTTCTCAACAAATAAAGGTACTTGGTCTCGGTCTTGGTCTCGAACATTTTGGAGTTACTTGGATTTGTTTACAAAATAACCCCCCCCCCCCCCCTTTAAAAAAAACATGGGTACGCCACTGCCTTCAATAACACCAACCACGTTTAACCATTGCCGGTCCTTGTAGACAAACGAATCATGAACGAAATGATAACACGTGTTTATGAGGAAAACAGTACAAAGTGCATTATGTAGTCTCTCTAATCATTATTGCAATAAATGCGATGGTACATTTTACGAGAAGTTATTCAGAACAACTATATGCTACCTTTGTATACAGAGTGAACCAATGATGATAATAAATATATCTAAAGTATTATTTGCAAAGGGCGTTCAGCCCCAACCTAAATTTAGTTGTAACGTCTAAAAAGGAGACGGGTCATATTAAAGGGATCTAGTTACTTTGTTGACATGTGCAAAAAGCGATGAGTGGTTGATATGTATATCGTTGTTATCTGATATGTACACTGGTTGTTGTGTGAAAATTTCAAGTTAAATGGACTTTATATGGCCGAGTAATGAGCACAAATGCAAAGTAAAATTCACTAAATCACTGCACTCACTTTGTACACGGTTCTGACGATCCATTGGATAAATTGACATCTGAACACTTCAATCGTAAATATCTTTTTAACGAAAGGGAAATATGAAAAACCGAAATCTGTCCCATGCTTTTTGTGTTAAAAAGAATACAACAAGGTATGTGGGAACCGGTAGAATTTCAATTGGATTTTTGAGGATTTGGAAATGTTACCATGTCCCTTTAAGTTAAAAAGTTTGATGGGATAACATGGAACGCAACTAGTGAATCAAGTATTGAAAAGTTATTCAGAGGCACACAGCATGCTAGGAAGTTTTAATGTGCGTTATTAGGAGTGAAATTTCAAATTGTATTTCACAGGGCATGACATTTTTTTGTTTAAATGATGAATCTTAAGTGTTTATTTATCAAATCAGGGATAGGGCGGGGGGGGGGGGGGTTACATTAAAGGGACTTAGTAACATTGTCCAAATCCTCAAAATAAAATTTTAATTCTAGCGGTTCCCTTATATCTTGTTGTATTCGTATTAACAATAAAATCATGGGACAGGTTTCGATTTTTCAAATTTCACTTTCGTTACAAAGATATGTATGATTGAAGTATTCAGATAAGAAAAACTCCGGGCGAGTTTTTCTTCCGTGTACAAAGTGAGTGCAGTGAGTTACTGAATATCACTTTGCATTTTCGCTCATTACTTGGCCATACAATGTCCATTTGACTTGAAATTTTCACACAATACCCTGTGGACATATGAGATAACAACAATATACATTTCAGTTTTAGTTTATTTCATTTCCAAACAAAATTTAAATACATAGCATTGTACAAAAAAATACAAGGTTTACATGTGTGAAATAAATTGAAATAGCTGTACAATGAAAACTACAATCATATAATTATGGTAAATAATATATTTGGAAATGGAGGGATCCACTGAAAAGCAGTGCTTGTAGATTGTGGACCCCTCAACCATTCATCAACCATTCATCAACCATTCATCACTTTTTGCACATGTCAACAAAGTTACTAGATCCCTTTAAGAGTTGCGATCAATCGGCATTTTGCGAATAAACGTTAGTCAGAAAATGCGCCTAAATATACATTTACATGTGCCTAAATATTTTACCTATACCTAAATATGCATATACAAACATTGGTTCAAATGCGCGTATAAGTTGACGTATATCGATTAATCGCAACTCTTTGTGCAACACCCCCTTGTTATAATTATATGACCAATGTATTCGTTTATTTATATAATGTAATAATGCAAACAATCATATTGTAAAACTTATTCGATATAAAATGCAGTCTTTCATGATTTGAAGTATATTCAGGAACATTAACAACATTGTTTGGTGATCACCTGATCACATGATCATAACTGAAACCAGAATAATTGCTACCCGTTCTTTTTGTGAAAGTACAGGGGTATAATGATTGGTGTATATATAAATTAAGTGATACATACCTTTGGTAAATGCCAGCATATAATTTATAGTTGCTAACAATGGACTTATTTGTCCTGGTAGTGACATTACACGAACTTTATTCTGATAATGATATACACGACTTTGAACATTTCATAAAGCTTTATTGTGAAGAGGTAATTACTATGACAATGGTGTACTAACTCTAAGTATCACTATTTCATTGGATTATGACGTCATTAGCCTTCAGGATTTTATTATGCCACTAATTTAACAAATAAATGATTATGGCATATATTACAAAATAAAGAAGTATATAGAGCGTGTCCCCTCAACAATTCGCGTGCCCTTTCCAATCAGTCCAACTTATACCCCACTGTCTGCTCTAATCATGCTAATTGTTGATATAAAACGAATCATTGAAATTATAACATGTGTTATAAAGTCCCGGTCACATATCACCGAATAGCGTAAACGGATGCCCGACGGAAAGTAAATTTGCGAAATAAAATTATCCGGAGGTGAAAGTCATCTCCATTGCTTCATGCACACAACATTCCGCCGGATAGAACAACATATTACATCCCCTGACAAGGAATGGACAAGAAACGCATACGAACGGATTGAAAATTGTACTCCGTCGGGCATCCGTTTACGCTATATTCGGTCATATGTGACCGGGCCTTACAGCTCAAAGTGCGTTATGAAAAGTATTTTTTATTGCGAGAGTACATTTTAGTGAATAGATTTTTAGAACAGCTACTACCTGTTCTGTACATCATACAACATAATTAAAGGGATCTAGTAACTGTATGGACCTGTGCAAAAAGTGATGAATGGTTGATGCAATGTACATTGTTGTTATCTCATATGTCCACAGGGTATTGTGTGAAAATTTCAAGTCAAATGGACATTGTATGGCCAAGTAATGAGCGAAGTGATATTCAGTAACTCACTGCACTCACTTTGTACACGGAAGAAAAACTCGCCCGGAGTTTTTCTTATCTGAATACTTCAATCATACATATCTTTGTAACGAAAGGGAAATTTGAAAAACCGAAACCTGTCCCATGATTGTATTGTTAATACGAATACAACAAGGTATAAGGGAACCGCTATAATTAAAATTATTTTGAGGATTTGGACAATGTTACTAAGTCCCTTTAAAGGGGTATATTAACTTTGTTGACATGTGCACCAAATGAAGAAGGGTTAATAAAAATGTGTATTTATGTAATCTGATATGTCCACTGACTGATGTGTCAAAATTCAATGGTAAATTAATGTCATATATTAAATGAGCGAGTAATGAACTTTTGTGGATTTGGAGAATTGAAATTGAAATTGAAACTTTATTCACCAATGCATTAAAAACATTACAAAGAAAATCAACAAGAAAGCATAACAACAAATGGTACAATTGTAAATATAATACACACAATAATGAAAGTATGGAAATGGTGTGGATGGACCTTCTAGATCCCTTCAAACAAACATTAAACTGATTGGAAAGCGTGCGCTCTAACAATCTTGCCACACCACGCCAAAATATGACAAAATACAATTTTATTATATAAATGAATACTTATATGTTTACAATAATATCCATAAATATGTCCATATGCAAATGGTTCAATGTTCAATGTTTTATTTCTCATGTCACCCTGTCGAAGGGTATTGAAATTTAGCACAATATAACAAGTACATGTATACACACATTCATATACATACATTCTAAACATATATCACAACGTTGAAACACAACTAGAAGAAAACTAAAATATAACGTAAAACAAACAGGAAGTAAGTTAATTACAATTTGCAAAGTGATTTAAAAATATTAACTTTCACAAATGTGAAGAACATTCTTGAAGGTTTATAAAATCAATTTCTACCTAATAGCATTTGTTATTACAATCTGTTTAATAAACCGCTACATAATGATAACCAATGAAATAAATAAACACTGCTGAAAAAAGTTTAGACATGTATTCACGAGTTCTATATCTAAAAATGAATTGCCTAATATAAAGATATAAATGCAAGAGCAACATGGTGACAATATCATGTACATCAATGTTCCTTTAAAGTTATATTACACACTATGATAATTAAAAAAAACACTTTGGCTGACGGCGAATCTTAGAATAACAGTTACATGAATTATGAATTTCAATTTAATAAAAATGACATAATCATGAATTATTACCATCATAAAACGATTTTTGTTTATACAGGAAACTTTTAATTTGTTTAAACAGTTTGATCGTTCTCATAAAAAACTTCAAGGTAACCATGTGGATTTAGGTAGCTTCCTACATAAGTGCCCATTTCCTCAAATCGTGCGAAACTTGATAGTGAAAGTGTGTCATGTGTACGGGTATCTGTGTTAGGTAGCACGGATACATTAAACCAACCAGGTAATTAAACCAAACACGCGTTTTGATTAATTTGCATGTGGGGAAACCCGTCAGGACACTGGCACATCGAATAAAGGGGAGGGAGGAGGGGGGATCTCTACACCTGGCACTAGGTTTGTACCGCCCTGAAGACTTCCTTTTTTAGCTTAATGTTTTCGTTCCGCAGACCCCCACAATCCTACATATTGGCCGTTCCGTCGCCGCAGACCCCCGAATCCTAATTATCGGATGTTCCGCCGCCGCAGACCCCCAAATCCTAATTATCGCTGGGTCCGCAGGTAGTGAATCTGAACGCGGCGAGGGGCAATCCGGCTCCGCTGACCCCCCCTTGTAAACGCGGCGATCCGCTCCGGAGCCCCTATACAAATGAACCCTGAGACGGCACACCTATTACCCAACATTTGGTGAAGTGCCCCCGGAGGCATAACGGTTAGTAGTAGATTACTGCCACTTATCTCTCGTAACCTGTAACCTGATAACCTCCTATGTGGGAACTAATTATTAATATCATTTAATTACATAACACCGAATGTAATTTTCACAGAGGATTCCCCCTGACGACAACTCCCAAACCAACAACGCTGCCCCTTCCATTTGGGATATTGGACCCCTCTTTGCCCTCTCTTCTTGGTTGACCCTGCTACGCCTTTTATTGTTTTCGAGTATATGAATAGCTGAATTCCAAAAGGCGCTAAACCTTCTGTTTCAACTTTAGAGAAAAGCAGGTTTCGTTGCACAACTGCATGTACACAGGTCTGCATATGGGAATATGAACATGGAACGTTCTATGGAAGATTTTGATTGTGTAATTTATGCTAAAATTTGGATTTCTAGCTACGTAGGTTATTAATGTACTGATATCGTTAGCTCAATTTGTATGGAAAATGGAGTTAGCGCCTTCTTCATAATTATATAGCCATAAATTATAACTGATTGAAACCATTATAGGTATATACGCTGAGCTTATAGAAAATTGTTATTTGGATAAAAAAGCTTCATATTCCAACCCCAAAAATCACACTTTGAGGACTAATTACTGAAGCTACTTTTCGGGCCAACATCAGCCCAAGTTTGGTGACGTCAGAAACTCATGATCAGCCGCATGGAAATATTTGGCAGAATGCCTACCGTAATTAAAACAGTTACAAGGACCTTTATTAGTGCATGACTGGCACGTTTGATTGTCATGATTGTGTACATTGTCAACATTGTCAACAATAGCTGACATTGGATATCGTCACCGAAAGAAACCGCTCGGCTGACAATTCGGCGAATGCGGGGAAACTCTCGTTTCAGGGATCCCTGCGAATTCCAAGATAATCATATCGGTTATGAGGCACAATTATGGTAGAGCGTCCGTCTCATGTATGGGAGGTCGCGGGTTCGAACCTCGGCGTGGTCATACAAATGACCATGTTAACGATGGTATACTTGCAGCTGCTCACTGGGTAATAGTAACATTATTTATGTTATGCAGGGCCTGCTGGGAGAGCAGTGTTTATCACTTAAGTTGCTACCCTTGGTAAATAAAACGCTATCACTATTATTATCAACAACAGTTCCCAGCAAAGATTTATAGTATTTGCTTTCTGACACTCCTGCTTACCGCATGTTATTTAATTAACTTATTTTCACGAAAGGTTTACAACTTTACATTAAATTGAGAGAATGATGCCAAATGTATACATATTTGTAGTAGTTGCAGTCCCCTTCCCCGTCACCACCAGGCTGATGAAAATTCAAAATGTTTTCTTGCCTCATAATAAAAAAAGGCATTACACTTGGTTGGTATTTTTTGGCCAATTCAACCTGTATTATTTTATCCAATATTATCCGAATTTCAGGTGACGTCAGGAATTAGATTTTTTAGGTAAATGACCTTAATCGATGCTGGGAAATATTTTCAATAACGCCCATCGCTATAAAAACAATCGAATCGACCTTCATTCGTGTTGTAACAATATTACCATCTGTCACCTCAATGTAACTTTTGACATTTCGGTGAATTGGGAAACCCATCGAAATGATCATTCTGGGACCATTTTAAGTTCCATCATTTGTCCATAGAAATAAATAAATCCAAACAAAAGAATGAAAGATTGATTCATTCTTAATTTTGCTGCGCGTTACTTTCAAAGGAAACGAAACTTGAATAATAATCCAAAACGGGTGATAATTTCTCAGATATTTTCACAGCCACTAAGTAACTGCAATGTTTGCGGATATATGTTGCTGCAAAAACATTACTACCTTTGCAGGCCGAAATTGTAAATGTAAAAGAAAGATATGATGTTCGACATGACTTCAAGAAAAAACAAACAAACAAACAAACAACAAAAAACAATGAATCGCGAAACATTAAAAATAAAAAAAATCACTGTCTCACTCTCACTGTAATACAAGCAGCACCTCATTTGTACCCGGGTTCTCTGAAATTGGAAAGTTCCTCGATAGTTGAAAGACACAAAGAGTGGGAATTTTAGTGATAGGGGACTTTTCGATTTGCATGTTAGCTAGTGGACTGTACGTGGATTGTTGTCACGATTAGGCCCCGCCCCACCTTCACCCATTGTTCAGTCATCCGTCTCAGTCGAGAATGAATACCAAATCGATCATTCATTTTCACACTCGACTGAGCTCAGCCAGGTGACCGAATAACAGGTGAACCTGGGGGTGTGTATCGCTTATACCACTAGTGAACATAAAAGCGAAAAGTCAAGTTTGAAGAAAAAATCTGTTACGCCTTTAGGTTACCCCATTGTGATAGCAAAAGTGATCCATTAAATTCATATTTTTGTTTTCGTACGAAAGTGAAATTTGAGACTCTCTATCATTTCCAACACGATTCTTCTGAATGATGTGTGCTAGTTTCATAGGAAAATGTTTATCTAGTCAAAGATGAAATTTTATGTCAGATTGTATCACCTATATACTGCCCATTACTTTGACTACAATCGAAACGCGTTCTGGAACGCCTTTCAATCATATAAAATATATCCTCATAACTAGGGAGCAATTTGAAATATAAAAGACACATTTTATTCTGCTGTCACCATACGACAAGTCGCGAGATTAAAGAGAAACATGGTTCCAAGGGATGTTTTCCTGAATTTGACAAGGTTAATGGTCGTAATCGTGGCTAAAAATCTTGTAAAAATTATGCCTCTTTGTTGTAAGTAAATTTCCTCCTTAAAGGATCTAGTAACTTTGTTGACATGTGAACAAAGAGTGAGGATGGTTGATACAATATAATGTTGTTATCCGATATGTCCACTAAGTATTGTGTGGACGTGTCAAGTTAAATGGATGTTTTATGGCCGAGAAATGAGGAAAATACGTTATGATATTCACTGACTCATGGCACTGACTTTGTACACGATTACGACTATCCAGTGGATAGTTTATCATCTGAACACTTCAATCGTAAACATCTTTTTAACGACTACAAAGGGAAATTCGAAAACGAGACCTGTTCCATCTAGATCCCACTAAATTCGGTGACAACTCATTTTTTTTTAAATATATGCTCCACGAATGTGGATTGATCTCCCACTCTCTATCAGATTATCACTGGTATCATTATATTCTTTCAAAAAATTACTCAAGACCCACCTGTTCCAATAATGAAACTAAATGTCAATTATACAGTTATTTATTTTGCGAATTTGTTCATTTCATGTATTTAATTGTATGGATTATCATGTTAAAGGGGAATTAACCCTTATCCTTTTGACTTACTGGATGTGATGAGAGCATAACTCTTGTCATTTCTAGTCACTTATTTACTCATGAATATTCCCAATAATGAAAATAATCAATATATTATGGCCACTGTCGTCTGCTTTCAATGCCAACAGGGGGCGGCCTTTCTTCAACTTCTCGCGGTGAAATGACGTGTCAGGCGGAGAACACAATAGCGGGTTACGATAATGCTATTGTGTTCTCCGCCTGCCACGTCATTTCACCGCGAGTAGTTGAAGAAATGGCCTGCCTCCTATGGCATTGAAAAGCAGACGACAGTGGTCCCATACAATATTGATTATTGTTGTAATCGGGAATATTCATGAGGAAATAAGTGACTAGCAATGATAGTAGTTATGCTCTCATCACATCCAGTAAGTCAAAAGGATATGGTTAATTCCCCTTTAAAATTTTTTTTAACTTTTGTGGTATTTTAAAGCGCTATGAAACATTTATGTATTTACGCTATATAAGAACTTATATTGTATTGTATTGCATTGTATTCACGCCTTCTCTCTCTTGTTGATAGGAATACAACAAGGTATGATGGAACCGCAATCATTTAAATTAGGTTTTGAGGGACTTTGACAATGTTACAAGATCCCTTTAATATATCACGCCACGTCCCAAGGAAAGAAAACAATGAGCGGGGACCTTGATAAAAGAAATTATAATTATGTGTTAAACGTGCAAAACATGGCTTAACACGGGGAAAAGAAACAGCTATCGGCAAATAATCTCCATAAAACTTTTTAGTTTTTACTTTCACATGGAATGAAAATACGACCTAATCTTGACCCGGTTCTATGAAAAGGGGAGAGTTCTATTGTGGTTTTAAGAGATGGGAATTTCCGCTCTTCCAGGTGGAATCCTTTTTCTAAAAGGTAACAGAATAAACTGTAGTCTAAAATATAACAATAAAAACAAAACAACAATACAATGCCTCAGCTTTTCAATTCGTATCCTTATTAAAGGGTGACTAAATTACAATGCATGTTGACTTTTGTTGATCTGTAATAAAGAATACATCACATATCTTTTGACTATTTGATGTACATTTTTGTCATATTTTTAAATATTATTTGTTCTATTACTTTTATTCTACCTGCTAAGCTCCACCCCTTACAAAACCCTCCAGCATTGACTTTTGTGACATCATAATACCATTCAACCATCAGTTAGCTAGATAAACATGAACAAAAGATATGTTCTCACCTACTAAGTACCATATTGCATTAGCATTGGATGTTTTCATTGAAACCCTTCTTTTCATGGTGAGTGGGCATTGTATAAAAACATGCAATGCTTTTGTGAACAGGTGGTCAGTTGATAGGAAGGAATTACCAATGTCTTATGTTCATCTAGCTAACTGATTGTTGATAGTATTATGATGTCACAAAAGTCAATTGCTTCTGGAGTTTTTTTTTTTAGGGGGTGAAGCTTAGTAGGTAGAATAAAAGTAATAGAAACCAAATAATAAACAAATATGAACAAAAATGTACATCAAATAGTCAAAAGATATGCGATGTATTCATTATTACAGATCAATAAAAGTCAACATGCGTATGTAATTTAGGCACCCTTTAACCAGAACATCATCATTATTTTTTGTCAACTCTTTAAAAGAATACTGAAACTTCCATCCTACACAATTCAAGACCCCCGTTTCTTGATATAGTTGACATATAGTACGGGAATTACACAGATATTAAGGTGTGATCAGTTGTGTATAAAGGAACAAAAACTATGTTTTGTTAGTGTGGCCACATTTATAACAACATTATTTTTAATTTCCCGAGTATTGAACCCCTCTCATTCTTAAGAAATACATTCGCGCAAACTCGTCAGCACAGAACTGTAACTTTCTTTAAAATGAAAACAAGCTCCCATTTTGTAAATTGACTGGTTCTAAATCGGATGTTTACCGTTACAAAACTTAAATTGGCAGCCTAGGGCGGCGGAACCTGTTTTGAGAATGGGGACAAAGCGAAAGGGACATACTTTAAAACTTGGTGAAA